>JAJTUV010003780.1:0-41313 GCA_021653895.1 Mastomys natalensis | reverse complement strand
TATTTCAATTACTGAACACTCAGCCCAGAGCAGTTAAAGTAAATGGCCAAGGAGATGAGCACAAACACAAATTGATTACTGTCATTAGTGGGTGAGCTTTGTGTCCGAGCAAAGCATCTATCAGGTTTCAGAACTACCTGCCAGAGTAGATCCCAGCTCATAACTAATACTGGTTTTAAACACAGTTGTTAATGCCTCTGCTTATGGCTGGCTCTTGATTTGTTCTAAGCATAGTTATTGATGCCTCTGCTTATGGCTGGCTCTTTCTTAGTTTCCTCACCTCTTCTCAAATCTTATTTCTCAGTTCTGTTTCCTAGCTATTTTCTTCTAGGATAGTATGATATGAACAGTTTGTATAGTCAGAAGCACATAGAGGCAGCAAGAGACCAATCAAGTCAGAGGAACAGTTGGGACTATTTTCCAACTAACGTTCTTGGTCTACTGGTGCCTTTGTGATTTGACATTTTGAGGTCAGAAATCAGAGACAGATCAGAAATCTGTCTTGGAAGATTCTAGAAATAGATTCTTAAATCACCCTGGTTATACCCCAATAAAATAACTCTGACCTGAAACAGCATTAGTGTGAGAAATTTGAGATTATGAACCACCTGTGCTGCAAGTGCCGAGATCCAACCAGACAGTGATTGCCAATTTCCTGATGGTACAAGAGAGTCACAAAAAGAAGGATGTGGTATCAGTGGCTCAGTATCATCTAGTAACATCTAGCTCAGTGGATAAAAAGCCTTTGTTGTGCAAGCCTATTGACATAAGTTTAATTCTGTGAACTTACAGTGAAAGAAAAGACTTACAAAAGTTGGCCTCAGGCCTCTATGCACCATGGCATGAATATACCTTTACCCACACATAAGTAATATAGAAACAGTCATAATAAAGATAAATAGAATATACATTTAAAAAATAAACACTAGAAGAAAGGGCTTGTAGCTTCAGAGGGTGAATCCTTGATTTTCCAAACTTTACAAGTTACTCAATTCTTGGGACCTCTGTTGTGTTATGTGCAAATGTGTATGATTACAATAAATACTTCATAGGGCTATTTTGAAGATCAACTTCATTAATCCAATTGTTTATTACTCAATTATGGTGATATGTTCCAAGAAATGCATCTTTAGGTGATTCCATCACGTGACAGTCATGAAGTACATTTATACACAAATTAAGGTGGTACAATATTCCTAGTAGCCACCACGGTATGTGTTGTCCCCTGTCAACTGACACATGATCTATGGATGTGTACGTAACATAGTGACAGAATAGCCTTGCCCGTGGTTGAATCAGAGCATGTATTAGCAGTTGTTGGCATCACAACTAGTAGTCTTGTGTCACTAAATGGCAAAGAACAGCCCTTTAGCTCCATGGGTTTTTTTGGTCATTGTATTTTGGCTCTCCCAACACATAAAACAGAACTGACCTATACCGCCATTCTTCTATGAAGCACAATGCTGTCCTTGAATGACACTATGTTCTTGTGAGTACGAAGAAGCAAGCTATTGTTGTTTCTGCCTGTGTATGGAATTCCCTAAACCATACCTTGTCTCCGACGAGCATTGAGTTTCCTAAAGCAGGTCCCTTCCACAAGGCGGTTCAGGCGCTGCTGTTTAATCAACTCTAAGATTTCTGGCTGGATCTTCTCCTTTAGTTCCCTATTGGAGAAGAAACACATCATATTACACAGTGCACCCTGATAAACAGCCCACTGTGAGCTGATGGGAGGGAGCATGAGCTGCCTTCTTTCATCAATACCCCAGGACCTTCCCAGTCAGTGCTTTAGAGAATCATTTAGAATTTTTTCTAAGTAGTGTTTGGAAAATCTAGGCCAGGGTTCCCTCTTGAAATATTGGGTCTCTGACATTTACAGACTAGCCACAAAAGTACCAGGCACTTTTGTGACTTTTCCCAAGAACAAATCCTTTTGTGAAATTCTTTATTTACAAAGTCATAGATGTGGCTTAGGCAAAAATCCAATACAATAGATTCCTGGGTGCTTAGTTTTGTAGCAAAACCAAAACAAACAATTAAAACAAAACCAAAACAGAAAACCTCTACACCATGCAATTGCTAGATCCCATCACTAACTGTATCTTGAGCAAGGACCACTTTTTGCTTTCCATTCAATCTCTCACAAATGAGAACCATAACACTGTCCCAGATTCTAGCCCACAGAGATTGAGATAATGATGGAATAAATTAAAATTATTTGTAACCTGTCTCAGGCTAATAGGATGTAATTTAGTTTTAGATGAACTATGCTGCAAAGCTTCCTTGACAGAGTGCAGTGGTTTCCTTAAACCTTTAAGGAATTTGTATGTTACAAAGCTTTATGAGCATCCTGTCGTTCGAGGCTAGTAAAGTCAGCAGTATTCTGATCAAAGCTGTACAGGGAGCTGCAGAGCTCAGCCCTCAGAGAGGTGTTAAAAGTATTGACTATAACATGGATCGAGATGTCAGAAAACCAGCGTCTAGTCTAGGCCTTGTCTATGATTAGTGTTTTACATAGCTCATTTGAGTCTCAGTTTCTTAATTGTGAATAGAGATTAGAATCTCTCTTGAGAAAAAGCTATGACTTCCAAAAGGGACAGTGTTAGCATTAAGTCTTTATAAACATTGGACTGTTCAGACACATTGCTGAATAGACCTCGGTGATCATCTCTCTTGTAATTAGCTAAACACTCTAAATGACCATTATGACAGGCACTCAAGGCTCACATATTGACCAGATTTGATCTTGAGTCTGGACTTTTTCTGGCACTGGTGGGACCATCTGCTTTCACCAGTTCTTGATTTGCAGGTGGGGTAGGCACCTGTGCTCGTCAGGTACTCACAAGGCCAGAAGTACATCATGTAATTTGATCTCATTTAGTTTTACTTCCCCAGATTAAAAGGAATTTGGAGGAGGATGGGTATGTAATATCACCATTTCTATGTTGCAGATGTGGGAACCCCTCAGGAAGGTTAAGGGTAGAACATCATACAGATTTTCTTGTGATAATATGAACAAAAGAGAAAGGAGGGCAGGGCAGGAGAGATGGCTTGGCAGTTGTGAACACTTGTTCCTCTTGCAGAAGAACAAGGTTTGGTTCCTAGCTCCATCTGGCTCACAATCATCTGTAACTCCAGTTCCAGGGGATCTGTTGACCTCTTCTGGCCACTGTGGGCAGCTGGCATGTGTACAGTGCACACACATGCATGCAGGCAAAATGCTTATATGCATAAAATAACTGAAGAGTTTGTTTTTGAAAAAGTAACATAAGAAGAACTAACATGGCAGTTAAACTTAATTTTCAACTTAATGAGACCACCTGGTAGATAGGTTTCTGGGAATAGTTGTAGGAGATTATCTTGATTTGGTTAATCAAGGTAGGAAGACCTGCTTACTATGAATGGAGTCACTCCCTGGGCTGAGACCCTAGACTGTATTGCAAACACAGTGAGCTGTGCACAAGCAGTCTTCATCTGCAAAGCTCCCACTGCTGTAGCTTCTCTGGCCTGCTGTACTTTAACCTTCAACCATGAGCCAACATAAAGCCTTTGGCCTCTTAACTTGCATTTGCCAGGATAGTTTGTCACAGCCCTGGGAAAAGTCATTAGGACAATTAATACACATTTGTGAGCTGAAATGCCCTTGAAATCCTGTGTGGTATGGAAATGCTGCACTACTGACGGTGCTTGGAGCATTTGCAAGGCCTTCCATCCACAGGCCTCTGCCGGTCTCAGGTCAGGCTTTCAGATCACTGTTAGAACTATTTATCATCAGTGCTCATCTTTTATAAAATTCACTAAGCAAATCACAGCTTTAATGAACTCTGCATGGAATGGAGAAGTTGAGGACTGCATAGGCAGCTGCTCTTGGTGATAACTCAGTGCTGTAGACGTCTAAGTCTGGGCAACTGGGCAAAGAGGGAAAGGCATCCTCTGGGGATGGAGAGAGCACAGGAGAAAAGAGTTTGGAACACATCAATTTTGAGGATAGCTTTGATAGGCTGTGGTTAAGGTATTAAAATGTAAAGATGAAATCCAAGAGATTTGAATGATGTCTCATGATGTTTTGGATAAAACTTGGATATATTTATCATCACACATGTCTTCACCAAATCCAGTAGATGTACTAAAAGAAGAAGTAAATCTATATCTCTCCAAGGAAACTTATGAAAAAGTCAGCTCCCCCCTCCCCCTTTCATAAATGAAGCTCTAAAATGATTGGGCAAAGGGAAATAAGAAACCCATAAAAATATTTTTTCAACTTCTTCCATTTTCTTGCAAATAGTCTCAGTAGCCAGGTCCAGAAATTCTTACAATGTGTTTATGTAACTGAGATATGACCTTTTAGGCACCTAGGTAAGAAGATCCTGGGCTATAGCCTCCTCTGAAATGTTTAGCTTGTTGTCATTGAGGCTGGGGGTGATAGATTCGATGGCTAACTTATAAGTAAAGACAGAGAGAGATTACAGCAGGGATCGTAAATGAGTGTGTGTACAGCAGCAGTTCAGTCTAGAACCTTCTCTAGAATACCATTCTAATCTAGGCTCAGGAATGCCAGTGCAGTACTTGGAAGACAGACAACATCTCTAGACTGAAGTTAACTCTTAACTTTCTGTCTACCCAGCTGAGATACTACTACTCCCCACTGGTCATCTAGAACATGGTTTGATAAATGTTTTCTATAAAGCATCAGATAGTAAATGTTTTAGGCTTTGTGGGGTTTTAGGCTAATAGAAAAATGAGTGAATATGGGTAAATTTTAATCAAACTCATGTACAGAAAGTGGCAGTGGGTAGGCTTGGCCCAAGAACTATGGTTCAAGAATCCCTGATCAGGAAAGGCCCTTTCAGCAGCATTGGGCTGAGTTCCAATGACAGTTTCCTAGAAACTAATTTTTTCTGTATCAGTTGTAGAGAGCTTCAGGGCCCAGTCCCAGTCCCAGTCTGTTCCTTAACTAAACAGACCCATGGATTTAAGTACCAGTTTTATTCTGACAGCTCTCAAATTTGTATTTCTAACCTAGACCCATCTGCTGACCTCCAAACGCCTGACCACCATCTTGGATGTTCCATAGCCTGACATGTTCAGAGATGAACTCCTGGTCCCTTGCTCACATTATCCATCCCAGATTGCTGCCCTTTGGTGGTTTAAGTCCCAAACCTAGAGTCCATCTTTGATTCTTCTCTTTCTACAACTACATTTAATCTACCAGGAAATACCATTTCTCTTCCCTTCAAAATATAACTAATGCAGAGTAAACACTAATCTTATGATCTCCTACTTAAATGATTATTACAGCTCCCTCGCTGACCTCTTTGCCTTTAAATGGGCCTCCTCACAGTGTCTCCAATGAAGAACTACATGTTGGTCATCCACTTATCCCAAATTGTTCCACCAAAGCCCTAACTGCTATGGTTCTAGATGCCTCCCTAGAATCACCTCCTATCTCCATTGTCCTCACTCCTCGGATCCTGCCATGTTATCTCATAGTTCACTGAGAACCTAGATATGCTCTGACCTCAGGAGGCATGCACAAGTAATCCTTTTTGCTTAGGGTACCCTTCACCCAAATACTAGTTGGTATGCTCCTTGAGTCCCTAACATATCTCCATTCAAATGTCATAATTACAATTAAAAGAAATATTTTACCATATTTATAATTATATTTTATTCCTCTCATCTTGTCCCATGTATACTTTCTATCTATATAGCCATTCTATCACCACATAACTTGCTATCCTCTTACATATGTTATAGATGTGTATTATCTATTATTCCCTCTAAAATTTAACACCACAAGGGTTAGGCTTGTGTATGTTCTATTCATTGTTGAACCATAAACAAAAAGAACAAGGTCCACCATGTATCAGGCCTTAATAAATATTTATCAGATGTTTGAACACTGAACATGGTATACCTATATAAACTGACATACTAGAAAAGGCTTTGAGTGAAACACTAGGCTGATCAGTTGGTCTTTGGGAAAGCTGCAGTGTTTCTGAGTGTGTGTGTGTATCTATCAGCCTTATTTCTGGGTCTTTTTTTTTTCTCATTTATTTCTCTTGTATATTCTTAGCCAATGTGAAACATATACAAATGCACTAGGGGTTGGGTTTTCCATTTCCCTACAGTACTAATGTCACACTTTGCTAAGTTCTGTTTTGTAATAAGAGTGATCATTCATTCTGTGCAGAGCATAAACTGAGCATGTGCTAGTTGGTTTTCATACACATGTGAAATCCACATAATCATGTGAATCCTTGTTGCAGTCTAATGACAGGATGGTTTTCACTGCTTGGAGAGGGGAAAGGCAGCCTTAGAGAGGACTGTGTGACTTCCCAACAAGGCACAGATGGAAATGGCTTCACTGAGAACTGAGGTGGAGTCTGAGCTCCAGGTTTCAGCACATTCTACTCACCTGCTCTGTCCTTGTTTCATCTCTTCTTCCAACTCAGTACTAAATGACCTATTTCTGAAGTGTTTAAGCTTTTTATATTTATTAGCCTGTACCAATAATGAGATTTATCTTCTCTGCTAAGTAGCAAACAAAAAAGTAGCTACTCTTTGAAATCATTCATCAGGAACCCAGGGCTATTTCTTCAGCTAGCCATAGCTCTTCACCAAACATTTGTTCATGTAGGGTTTATTTTCCTTCTTGGATACATTGCCACGTTTATCAAGACAAGGTTGATGGGGTTTGCATGGAGCTGAGGTTTGCTGGTGAATTGAGTGTGATGTTCAGGCAGCTATGGGCAGGACAGAATGCTATGGAGGAGATGCTAGGGAGCCAGTGAAGAGCAGTGGCCTGGTGCCCAGGTCCTAGCCAGGCTGCTATGCCAGTTTGCAAAATCAAGGCTTGAACTAGACGGGCTTAACGGCACTTTTTAGCTCTAAGGCTTTGGTACCCTAAGCACTGAGCTTACATGGATGCAGTCCCTGTAGCCTTTGTGGAAATTTAGGTGTGTTCCCTATAACACCTAGGAGTCTGTGATTAGCCCCATCCTTCTCTCAACTTTCCAAGTCTGGATACTGAGGCACCTTAGTGCTTCTCAGCACCTTGGACTGAGCTTACCATGGAGGGATTGCTTAATATATATTTGTTAAAATGATACAAGAAAGAAAATAAACATGCACAGTGATCCTCCTCTTTCCCTTGACTGATTTTGTTCATTGTGAGTCATGTTGAGGGCACTTACATTTCACCCAATCCCATGATAAGTTCCTCATCTAGAAGACCACAGCAATAAACAGAACAGATCCCCAGTGGACAGATTCCCTCTAACAGACAAACTATATTCTGCTTCTTCCTACCTACTGGTAGCAGAGGCTGTAGCCACAGGCTGGCCCCTCAGCTTCTTGTTGAAGCACTAAGGTTCCTATCAGCTTGTTATCACTGAGCTGCAGTTATATTTACCAAAAATTCCAGTGAGACCTGGTGTTTTCCAGTCTTCTAGACAAGAGTGGTATCAAAGTCACATCCGTGAAGGAGATAATCTTTCCATTGACATTGTGTCTCCTCACTTAAGAAACATCAAGGTAAGAGCTTGTAATAAAGGGGGAAAAGCTCCAGCCTGTGGAGGCAGAGCTTTGCAAGAATAGAAAGAAAGGCAAAGCAGGGTAGTGCTCACTCTGGGCAGAGCTGACATTCTCCTCTCCAACAGTCGTGGTCAAGCACTGATGGAGACTCACTTGGCTTTGCTGAAGTGGTAGTAATTTAGAGCCACTTGGCCTTCACTTAATCAACTCTTCAATCTCCATTTAGGTTTTAAGAATTGTCAGAGCATAATAAAGTGTCCTTGTGTTTGCACACTGACTAGGACAGATGACTGACAATCCAGCAGTCTGTGAAGGCGGGTCCTGAAAGGGTGTGGAAGCATCTGTCCTCCTTGTGAGTGAGCAACTGCATGTCCCAAGATCTAGCTACTGATTCCAATGACTCTGTGCTTGGTATTTCTGAATGCAATGATCTCGTGGCCGATGAACAAAGAACAAAACAAAACAAACAAACAAACAAAAACCCAACCAATCAAACAAAAAACCCAGTCGTGTCTCTTATAAGGATCAGTGTTACATGTATGGTATGTCTTAGGGTTTATAATAACATGAGGCAAGCCCCTTAGAAGCATTTTCTGGCCCCTGCTGATGAAGTTCATGGCCACTGAACTCTACAGTTCTAATGTACAGTTTCTGGAGGTGTTTAAAATCTGAAAGCAAATCGAATATGTCACCACTTGGCTATTGTCCTTTCTAACCTATATACTTTCTTAACTTACTCTCAGTCTTGCACATGCAGAACCAGTCTGATGGTGTGCATGAAGGAGTAGCTGAGAGTTCAGCAGGTTCAAGGCCAGCTTCTTCCCTAGGCTGCTTCTCCCTGTTTGGGAATAACACTTGCCTACCTCAAGGGAAGCAAGGCAATTAACTAGAATAAAGAGTGTTTTGTGAATTATCATCCATTAAAAGTATCAGTATATGTGAGCAAAGAGCACACACATACACACACACACACACACACACACACACACACACACACACCACAGAGGGAGAAAGAGAACAGTAGATAATACATATGAAAGCCCAGAGAAAGTCACTTTTAGTCTTCTTGTTATAGAATAGAAATAACCGTCAAATCCTTCCCTGCTTCCCACCTTTACCCCTCTGTCCTTTTCTATAAAATACAAAGGTGATGAATCTAATCCAGATCGTAGCAAAGAAAAACAGGCCAGGTCTCAGAAGAGATGAGGTGAACAAAAGAGCTCTTATTTTCCAGATTCAGAGCATTTTAGAGATGGAGATACATGGAGTTTTGAAATGGTTGCAAGTGACATTTAATACAAAGTCCTATAAATAAAGGGGGGCCCTGCTGTCTTCCCACTGGGAGCCTGTAGATTTACAGCTATAAAGGTGACAGGAGATGTTATAACGCTAACCACTGGCCTATCCCCAGGGAAGGGGAAGGGTTGTTCCCCCTTTCCCTCTACTGCTCTCACTGGAACCTATGCTACCTCAGAAGTCTCAGTGCTTTAATAATTGGTGTGCCTCTTAATGCATGACATTTTGCCACTTAAGAGGTACCTACCTGTGTTCCATGAGAAAACACAACATCTAGCCCTGCTGTTACCTCACTGAATCACTAGGGGGCAGTAGCAGAGCCCGAGATTAGATGTGGGTAACTCACAATATCGGGCGAGACTGGAAATCTTCCTGGTTCATCCTCTCAGACTGGCGGATTTTCAGGATCTCAGTGTAGCTCAGGTTTTGCAGCTTGCTCTTGAACTGGTCCAGGGAGCTAGGCTTGGTTGTAAGCGCTCTCATAACCTGCTCCTTCACCACCTGCATTACCTGTCAATGAAAACAAGAGCATTACATTCCTGGGGCCAACCTTTCCTGTTCAGAAATGACTTCTATGTTAAAAGCTCCTTGCACCCTGGGTGCACAGCATGACCTCTGGACTCCAACCTTGAGTGTGCTTTCCAAAAAGATAAACTTTCATTATGTATACTTCTATTTTTTCTTACACTGTGGGAACCACAAGGAAGAAAATAGACTAAGTTGAAGTGAAGGGCAGGGGAGAGTGCCTATTTGCTCTCTATATTATGTGACAGCTACTGATACAGCAGTATAAACAGTACAAACTCAAAAGTCAGAAAGCAACAAAGGCCAAACCACAGCTAAAAGCCCGCATATTAATTATTTCTTCCAGGAGAAAATTGCTGTGATAAAATTAACTGTGAGGCTTGGCTGGCACCAATTCAAATGGATGTAGAGATATCTACACCTCACAGACCTCTTCCTCATGTCATTAGGGTCTAAGTGTTCATACGTATTATGCATTTGGATATGCGTCTGGAAATGGGCACATGTTCTTTCTCTTTGAGTCAGCCACTAGGCAGAGGGGTTCATTATATTACAACAGACATATCACACTGGAAAGTTCAGGAAAATAAGGACATGGTAATTTATGCCTCTGGATAGGTCCACATGGGGCCATTAACCAGTGCCTCTATTAATGCAGATTCATCTTCATCAAAATACATAAAGAAAAAAAAGGTCAGACGACCCACATAGGTATCCAAAGGGCTTGTAATCTTGTTGCTATTCTTCATTCTACATTACAAATGAGAATTTTTTTATTACAAATGTTACCCTTTATTGGGTCTGTTAGCAAGTATCCAATGGCTTAGTAGACAGTGTGTGTGTGTGTGTGTGTGTGTGTGTGTGTGTGTGTGTGTTACCTCTTCTCTTCTTTACCTGCTTAAATCTACAGGAAGATCTGACCAACATTTCTATTCTATGAAGAACTGAAGCTTCAGAGCATTAACAAATTAGATTAGAATAACAGTCAGTTGGTATGCTAATAGGCTACTGCCTCTTAGCCCACCCCTTCCTTAGGACTGTTTAGACATTTAAAAGTAAAACTATGTGTGTCTGCCTAATGACAAATGTGATACCAGGAACTCTGTTATGCATCATCTCACTTAATCCTCTCTCTAATAGCGAAGAACAGAATATGAGTATTGTACACATAAAGGAACTGAGGGAAGACTGATAAATTGCCTAACATTCATCTAGAAGCATCCTCAGGACCAAGTATGATGGTATGATACTGACTTTATGTTGAAGAGATATGAATCAGAAACAGACTCTGCCTTCTGTGAGCTAATGGTCTAATGAGAGATGAAAACAAGCCCCAAGATCATCACAACAGAAATGTGGAGAGAACTGATGGTTACAGTGTACTCAAGATACATTTGAGATAATCTTTAGAGGAACAATGGGTGTTCCATTAGTGTATACTCAGACAAATAACCTAGAACACCTCCACACATTAGCAGCTCTGAACCTGGGCTACAACTAAATCAGAACCAACTACCTAAGCATCATTCCATGGTCCAAGGGTAACAAGATAGGACACTTTCCAGCTGACCTTCAACTTCGTCTGCTTCTCTACTCAGGCATAATTGTCAATTTGGGATGCTTGACAAATTTTGAAATTCTAAAAATTGCATGCCATGAAGCATAATCAAACAGCTAAATTTGGTCAAGACTGAATTTATTATGTGTTGCCATTGGGGTTACCCGCTGCCCATTTAGGGAGCCTTGGAGACAAGCCAGTGAGGTAATGGTTTCCCAGTATTATTTGCTCTTCTGGAAGGATGGTGGGGCATGCAAGAGAATGGTGCAATAAGTAAAATAAAGAAGTGGTATTTTAAATAGGATCAGGACAAAATTGAGACAGTGTGGAGTTCATTTCATCCCCCCTCGTTTTACAAATGAAAAGCTGAAAGTTCAGAGAGCTAGGTGACTAGCCTACTGCATATATTTAAGGAAGTATCCCAAGAGATGACAGTTTCCACATCATAGCTACTGAGATTCATGCTAGGGCTCGTAGGTGATCATGTGATCCAAACTACTCCATCAGCACCCTTGTCCAGATTGTTCCAATTTCACTTGAGATATAGCCAAAGCCTGCACTTTTTCAGGTTAAGACTAAGAATATGCCCCTTAATATAGAGGATGATGGGACACAGAGACAGTGTAACAGAATCAAGCAAAAGGTAGAACTCTAATTTGCAGAGAGTATTGACAGACGTTATGCTTTATGCAATCTGAAATTCCTCTAACTTTACATTTTGTAAATTTTGGTACATGAATCAATTTTCTTTTCTTAGGAAAGTTTTTTCTTCCTAAGTTGATATGCATTCTATTTTCTTAAGTTGATATTAATGGGGACTCTTGCTATTTGCAAACAGACTCCCAAGAAATATCTGGTGACCTCTAAGAGGAATAGCATCCTATGGGTCTGAAGAAGACAGACAAAAGGAGACAAGGGCGGGGGGAAGATGAACAGAGTTGATGGTGCTACTTTAATAAGAAGATAATTAGACTGGAGAAATGGCTCAGTGATTAAGAGAAATGGCTGCTCTTCCATCAGACATGGGTTTACTTCCCAGAACCCACATGGTGTCACACAAACATCTGTAACCCTAGTTCTCGGGAACCCAATGCTCTCTAGACTCTGTAGGCATCAGCCTACAAGTGGTACACAAATGTACATGCAGGCAAAAATATCTGCTCACATACAAATAAATTTAAATTTAAAAAGGAAAATGACTTTTAAATTTACCTTTCATTATATACCACAGTTGAATATTTGCTTGGAGACAAGGAGTCCCTTACCAAATGCGTGGACATATTTCTAGTCAAATCTGATGTGCAGAGCTTTACTAACTGCTGATACAAGACTACTATCCTCACTGGGAAGACTATCTAGTAGAAAGGGCTTCTAAATCTTCCTTTAAACTTGGAAAAAAAAAAGCATAAAACTTTTCCTAAAAGTAGACGGGTTAACTGGCATCTGCAGCCAGGAAGAGGAATAAAAGGGAAGTGTATGAAGCACAGAACAGCAGCTGGTGGAGCCCAACAGTAGCTCTCCTACCCCGGGGCCCACTTTCATCTGGTGCTGGCCCTAAAAAGTTCTAATGTTACTCTGTATGCCAAGCAACATATGGGAGAGTCCATAGGTTGTTTTTTTGTTTGTTTGTTTTTAAGATGATAAAGTAGTAAGTTAAACATCTCTTTGGCTTTTGCAAAATAGTTTCTAGCTCCTGCAGTTTTATAATTAATGGTGTGAATTCTCAACACGTCATGTATAAAACAGAACAAGACATTTTCAACACGATTGTTGACTATTTCTTCTTTGGAAAACATGGAACCGTTTGCCATTTATTTGAAAAATCTGTAGATGATATGGCAGGGGCATCAGTAAATGACTAGTGAAACATTTTACCTAGGGTGCCCACACTGCCACAGACACCAAAGGGAGAAAGCTCTTAGAATATGCATTTGCTGTTGTGTTGGCATTGGTCCATTACTCAAGCGATGTCTGCAGCATGCTGATAGTGGGGTCTGGGTAGTTTTTCTCACACAGTTTGTTCTCTGTAAGGTCTTATCAAAACAGTGTGGAATTCCCATAGGACATTTGTACCTCACATAGAGAAAAGCTTGGCTCCTTGGAAGAATGTTTTAAAAACTGAACCAGAAAGGCCTTGGGTAAGTCAGTCTAACTCTCGTTCATTTAAACTGTCCCTGGTCCTACTCCAAGGCCCACAGAGCCTCTCTGTGTTCCTAGTCTTGTCGTTATGCCTATAACCTTCCACAGCATCAGCCGTTCTCTCACCTGTCAAATGTTTGGAAACTCCCGTTTAGGTTAAGGTGCTGAGGGACATTGGGAACCGTGTTCTAAATGAGCTTCCAGCCTGCACTGTCCCCCCACCCCGTCCCCAGAGAGTAGAAGTGATGTCACAGCACACCATGGGCCCACAGATCCATTTCACAAACACTGAGCCACTCTCCAGTTGTGTCAGCACAAGAACTTCAGCTACAGATTGAGAAGGGACCACGTGTGGACAAACTGTGGTACAGAGAGGCCATTCTTGAGAGAAACAGCAAGAATGAAGCTTTAAAGGCAGAAGAGAGCAGAGTGTGGCCCCGACACCACACTCACCAGTGGAGCCGGACAATAGGCTAAGTCTCTCTGTATCTGATACAGCAGAAGTATCACCTGTCTTCGTTAGGGTTATCATCACTGTGATGAAACATCATGACTAAAGAAACTTGGGGAAGAAAGGCTTTATTTGGTGTATGCCTCCATGTCACTGTTCATCATTGAAAGAAGTTAGGACAGGAACTCAAACAGGGCAGAAACCTGAAGGCAGGAGCTGATGCAGAGGCCATAGAAGGTGCTGCTTATTGGCTTGCTCCACACTGCTTGCTCAGCCTGCTTTCCTATAGAATCCAGGACTACCAACCCACCCACAATAGGCTGGGTACTCCCGCATCAACTACTAACTAAGAAAATGTCCTGTAGACTTCAATATACCCCAATGTTATGAAGGCATTTTCTCTATTGTGGCTCCCTGCTCCCTGATGACTCTAGCTTATGTCAGGCTGACATAAAACAACATCTGTGATCAGATTTAGGAAATGCTAACCATCAATGGCCATATCTTATGAAGCTCCCTCTGAATGAGAATTTAAAAAAGGTAGCTTGGCCCGAAAATATAATCTTCCTTTTGGCCTGTAGACATGCACACCTCATTTGCGGACTCTATATATTCGTAGCACCTACAGGGCAGCTCACTATTATATCCAGGTTGCATTGCACAGAACTGGTTTTCAATGATTCCAGTGTGCTCACTCTCACCCTGAGTGGTTTCAGGGCTTTATCAGATCCTCTGGCCTGTTTCTCCACCCTTCTGCCATGTATCTCGCTCTGGTACGGCCACTCTATATCTCTGGTATGAGGCCAGGCTTGGTGAAAGCTTGTGGGTCAGGCTTATTGTAAATAAAGAGGAACGCCTTGAAGTCACCAAGGCCCGGTGTCACCCTCTGTTTCTCATAATTTCATCATGTGTTCTCAATTACTTTGGATGAATCAGAAACACTTTCCTCACTAATAAATATAAAAATGCTCTTCTCTGTCTCACAAATGATATGATTTCCTTTGGTATCATTAACCATACTTTGTCTCCATTTCTTCAGTGTGGTCCTCCTCATGGTGCTCTGAGAACCCTGCCTCTACCATGTTTATCTGAAGGAGCAACAAGGCCTAATTTGTAGACAAAACCCATTCCGTGTTGAATGGGGACAGAGAGGCTCTTGCATTTCTTTCTCTGTACACCACCACTTCATAGTATGATAATTACTTGGCACATTCTGTTAAGGAGCTAAGGATCATGAGCTGGGAAAATGAACAGTTTTCTGGAGACTAAATCTTCCAATGGTATTAGTATATTTCCAGTGAGAGTTCTGGGATCTCATTCATCCATAAGCCAAAGCCTGTTCTCTAGGGACCAGATATTTGTACTCATGACTGTCCAGCAAACCCAATGGTGAATTATGAACCAATGATCATAAAACATGAAACATTAGGGATGAGGTGGCCGCCTGCTCACAAAAGGCTGGAAATGTTGCTCTAGGGTCGCAGCTGCCAAGAGCAGTGTAGTGAGATGCTGACTCTGCCTCCTGACCGTTTCTTTTGTTAATTTCACAGTGTTTGTGCTGACCTTTCCTAGAACTGCTGCCCCCATACCTGCCCTGGTTTGACCAATAGGCTTTGAACTTAAGTCTGTCCTTTCCAGCCTCTCCTTCCAATTTCTACCTCCTTTCAAAATATAAGCCAAGTTAATCACTTGTTAAAAACTACAGTGACTGGTACTACCTCTGGTGTGCAGAGCAGCCGTCAATGTGTCACTGGCTGTGATAGTGTTAGTTGTAGATTGACTGAATGGAAGGCTAAAATCACCCAGAAGATGGGCCTCTGGCCCTGTCCTTGGGGAATTATCTTGATTATAGTAATCAAAGTGGGATGACCCATCCAGTGGCAGAAAATACCTAGTCAGAATATACAGATGGAAAAAATGAACAGAGCACCAGTGTGCAGAAATGGTTGCTCTCTGTTTCTGATTAGGGATGTGATGTGACCAGTTCCCTCAAGTGCCTGTGACTTTCTGGATGTGATGGATTGCAGCCTAGAACTGTAAGCTAAAGCAGCCCTTCTGCCTTATATTGCTTTTGTAATAGAACTTTATCACAGCAACAGAAAAGAAGCTAAGGCATCTTTCATCTTTCCATTTTGCTGAGAGTCCAGCCTACATCCCCCCTCACAGTACTGCCTGCATCATGTGGAGACTCCTTATCTCCTTCACTTACGACTCAGTCTCCAGGACCTAGGCAATCCAGTCATGGAGTGGTTATTGAGAAAAAACATGTTTTCTTTATGTTTTGAAAGCTCATCCAAAGAGTCAAAAGGAAGAATCTAGAAGAAAGCCCTCAAATCAGTGGTCTCCAACCATCACAAAAGAACAGAGTTTACAATGAGTTTTGTGTGCCTCAGCCCTCAAGACTTTGATTCTAGGATGCGTTCCAGAAATGGGTTTACTTTTTCCAGTTCCTTTCAGGATGCTAATTTATACCTGGGGTTGAGGAATCTGGGCTTGAGCACAGAGGACAGATGAGACATGTAAGAGGACTGCCATGCCAGGGAAGGCTAGTGGGGCTGCTCCTGCCCTCAGCATGGCTGCCTAGTGTGACATACAGATGCCAGCTGAGGACTTGAGTCATTACCCGCTACTGCCTGCCAGTCCACAAAATGCAGAGGACATCGGTGCTCTTGCCAAGAGCAGTCAGGCACCAAGAGCAAGCAGCTATAGCCAGGGAAGTGGCTGCTCCCAGACTATTTGGGCAGGTTCCTCAGATGTTACCTTTACTAGGGCTGTCTCTCTCTTTCCTAGGCTATTTCTCTCTAAGGTAGCCACAGAGGCCATGTTGAAAGTTATCTGGTGACTTCAATCAGCAATGCTTTCACAGGGGCGGCCAACATTTTCCCAAAGAGCCCACAGTTCCTTGGGAAGCAGTCAGGGTTAGCATCCCCAAATATGTGATTAGAGCAGAGCAGCCATCCACTGTGTACCAATCCTGGGCGGGCAGGCTTGTGGCTGGCAAAGTCCAGGCAGGGCTGAGGGAGGACAACTGTGAGAGAATCAAAGTGATTTTTCAAGTGTACCCTGAGACCAAAACAGAAGGGGGCTGCTGGTTAGCTCCTGTACTGACTGGCTTTTGCTTCAGAGAAAACAGGACAGCTTCAAGCTTCCTGTCATTATCTGCACAGAGACCTCTGAGGACCTTGGGTGTTACAACCAAAATAATTCAAATAGCTGACCCTTATGTGTTCCATGCAGATGATAATGCAGAGATGCCCAGTTCTGAAAAGTAAGGTGGGTAATGTTAACAGCTGCTCTGCCCTTCCTGGGAAGGGCTTTTAATGTAAGGCTTAAGGCATGTTTATAGGTGATAAAAATTAGTAAACCTTTCAATCAGTGATTCATGTAAAAATCAATCAGCGCTGGGTTCACAGAAGAACAACAACCGGGGAAGCACATGCTCCTCCCCAAGCTCATCCATGGAGGAAGCTGGGAGCGGAGGTCGGGAGCCAGCTCGCCCTTGCATGAGTATGAGCAGGAGGCACATAGCTGTGTGACAAACCACTTTGCCCCACCGAAACAGGGAGCCAAATTAACATGGGCAATCAGGCTAAATTTGCTGGTTAGATAATTGAAGGCCCCAGTGGGCAAGAGAAAGCTATTTTCACCAGTGTCTGATAGAATCTGCCTCAGGCAAAGAGGAATTGTGCCAATCATATGAGAGAATGACATTTAATCCACAGCTTTAAATAAACTGACAGGTCAGGCAAGCCACTATAAGTGTGTGTAGAGAGGGTAAGGGAGGGTGCTTACATTTTTTCCCTTATTGGGGTTGGGGTAAAAGGGTAGCATATTTTTAGCAAGCCCATTACTTTTTGGTCCTCTAATTCCTGCTGGCAAATCTCATAGACGCACTGCCAGCATGGGCTGAACCTCAGTCTTTTGATTTTACAAAGAACACTCACAGCTGGAAAGCACATTGAATGAGAGCTACTGGGAGTTGGGGGTCTGTTGTCTTTAAACTACAGCTGCTTGGTAATGGGGGAGGAGGAAGAAAGATCGGACTTTGCTGAGATTCACCCTACTTAGGATGGGAAATTAACTGAAGAAGTAAGCAGTCTTTTCTTTTCGGTGTGTGTGTGTGTTTACACGTGTGCATGCATGTGGAGACCAGAGGTCACTGTCAGGTGTTTCCCTCAGCCACTCTCCACATTATTGATTGGAACATGAGTTCTCACTGAAGCCGAAGTTCAAGACTTGGCTAGGTTGGCTGGCCAGTGATTCCCAGGGCTCCACCTGTGTCTGCGCTGTCCCCAGCCTTGAAAGTTACTAACATGAGCTGACCACACCCACCTTTTATACGGTGTCCAGGATTTGGGATCTCATACTTGCTCAGGATGCACCTTTACCTGCTGAGCCAGCCTCGCCTCAGCTCCTCCTCACAACACAGTGAAGAATTCCTTACTTTTTGTTAGGGATCACATGGTCTGCACAGTTGTCTTGTCGGCAGGCACTACAGCTCCTTGCAGACCATGTGAGATCCATTGCTGCCTCCTTCACCCTGTGATAGGGAGCCAGTGGCCACTGTGCTACTCCCTCGGTGTGTCTCAACAGCTGAACATGGGGGTTTCACTTAATTCATCTGTATGTTTCTTCTTGTCAATTTTATAAACATTTAACACAACCAAAAGGTGTAAACAAAGTGTCTCTGGTCTCGTTTTGAGGGTAAAACTAAGCTGTGCTGGTTTAAATCTCTCAACCTGCTTTGAATTCACTATCAAATAGAGACAAATGAAAGGACCTGCCCCACTGGAAGGGAGATTTAATAAACTTTAAAAGCAGTCTGCTCAGGCGAAAACCCAGAGGAAATGGAATGGGAAAGAAAAGTCTGGCTCCATAAAGAAGCCCTGGTGTCAGGGAAGGCTGCAGAGCTGAGGACACGGCATGCCTGACTCAGCACATCCTCCACAAAGTGTTGGCATGCCTCGGGGATGCCTCTTTGCAGATAGATGCGTGGTGGGTATAGGGGCTCACTGGCCAAGACTCAACTATACAGAAAGTCATCCTTCAGTATCTGTGAGAAATTGGTTCGAGGATACTTGTGAATTTTCAAATTTGAAGATCTGAATCTCTTACATAAAATGGCATAGTGTTTGCACACGCCTACCCATATTCTCCCCTCTACTGCAAACCACTTGCAAATGCGGTACTGTACCTAACACAACATCAGTGCTGTTCAGTAGCTTTCCTAACATACTGTTTATAGAAGAAAGACAAGAAGGAAGCTGCATATACTCAGCACAGACCATGGACAAAGATTTTTTGATTCCTAATATGGATGCCATGTCTGGGGATACAGAGGGCTGGCTGTCCTCGTCATCCATCTCTAACTATCTCTTCCCATACAGAAAATACAAGGCTGATTGTGAAATAGTAAAAGCCTATTCTTAGTTGGAACATAGAGACTACCAGGATATATGACCAAGTCCAGCTGATTCATCCTAAGGATAAATATACTCGGGTTTAAGTTTTTGTAATAAGTGTTGCTTCCTGGTATTGATATTAGATGATTTGGCTGTTTTGGCAGTGCCTACTGGTAGGAAATGCTGAAAAGTTAAGGCAAGATATCACAAGTTTGAGGCTAGCCTTGGCTACACATTTACACCAGCAAACACAGGAGGCATTGGAAGGGAGTGATGTACATGCAATATTCATGTATGATACTCATTTATGAAGTTCTTAGAAAAACTTAGAAAGAAAATTTAGAACTATAATCGATCTTGCATCTGCTCAGCTAATACTTCATATGCACTGTACACATGCTCTTCACTGGGTGAGGTACTGGCAGGGCCAAGATCTAGACCTGGTGGGCAGTCAGAGAAACAGCAGGGAAGATGATACACAAACAAGTCACAGTGACTTCTAAAAGTGCTGTGTGGATGCGAGCTCTTCATATAACTTAAGGAAGGGGACTCGGTGAATTAGGCGGACCCCTGGCTTCCTATCAAGCAGAGTGTTATTCTTACTCCAGGTTTCACCAACTGCATTTCTCAGAGCACACTGAGAATATTTATTCACCACTTGTCTCTCCAGTAGGACCTTGAAAGGTTTACAAGAAGAGACTATATCTCATTAGTCTTTCCTTTCTTTTTTTATATCACCACTGGATTTTAAAATTCCTTCTAACTAGAAAATTCCCCATCGGTCCAGTAAATTGAAGGTCAGCTGGACCGTATTTCTAGAGTTACATGAAAAATATGATTTCTGGCCAGTCTTTGTGAAGGCCAGGGACAAATCCCTGTGATAGTCTTAAGCAGAGGAAAGGGCTCATAGTGAAAGCAATGATAGATTAACTCTGGTAAGCACACGGCCACACCGGCACTGTGCTGTATTTCTCCCAGATGGTTGAAATGGAGACATCTCATAAATCCCTAGGCCTTTTCTTTCCTTTTGCAGGTTATTATAGTGTCCCAGGGCAGAAGAGCACTCTCCAAAGTAAAGTAATTGTGAGCCATTTATTATGTTTAAAGGAGAGCCTGCCATCCATTACAGCCACAATCTCAGGCAATTAATGTGGTGGAAGTGACTATGCAAAACTTGCTGCCACTTGGTGTCTGAAGTCAATGAGTACATGCAGAACTGGCATGGCTCTGCTCCAACCCCACCGCGGCTCAGCATCTCTTTCTGTTCTTTGTCAAGACCACTCACAGCTCTGAAGCAAACTGTCCCCACAGCTTCCAAAAATTCACCGGGTCTGCCATGCTCTCCCTAGATGCCAGTGCTCTCTTTGCATCCAAAGCAAGAACAGCATGGATGACAATTGTGTGACATGTACACCAGCATTCTCCTTTACCATGCCAGGGGTCGACATCAGTAATTGATTACAACACTTTCCTCTTTTGAACCAGGATGCTACAAGCAAGAAATTGATACTCATCAATTGAATTTCACGCACAAAGGCAAAACCCTAGTTAATTTTAATGCACAGGAATGATCAATAGCTTTGGATCAAATATTCTTAAAAGCTCCAATGTCTACTAACTAAAATTCCTTACAGATTAGTAAAAAAATTATTATAACTTGAACTGGAATGTATTTTTATGTGCTTCATGAATTTTGGTTGTTCAGTCCAATAACTAAATAGTATTTTTATATCATTGCCATTTTGATCATTGAAGCCCATATACATATCTCTGGAAATGGTATAAATTTGGGGTAAGAACACCACTAATGGGCCATATCAACACTCAGGAGGGGCTGAGGAATACCATTAATGAATGAAACCATAAGCAGACATTAGGTCAAGGGATAGACCTTCTGAAACCTAGAGTGACTATCTTTACATTAAAAATCCAATGTTTTATACTGCTAGGGAAAGTGGAGTATATTTAACTCCTAAGAAACATCTTAGAATTATAATAATAATGAAGTTAAGTTTTTAAACATATCTTTTTCATATAACAAAGATGTTCTTGTATCCTCTTCATTGAAAGGTAGCTGGAATAGATGGGATTCAAGGTCTTAGTCAAAAAAAAAAAGAAAGAAAGAAAGAAAAGAAAAAGAAAGAAAGAAAGAAAAGAAAGAAGGAAGGAAGGAAGGAAGGAAGGAAGGAAGAAAGGAAGAGAGAGAGAGTGAGGCAAGGAAAGAAAACCAAGAAAAATCCAACAATGCCACAAAGGCAAAATTAACAAATAAATATAAAACAAAAACATATGAAACAATTATGTCCAAAGGAATACAACTTACAGAGCGCTCAGATACTGTGCTGCTTGAGAAGGACCATGCATATGACAGTGTCCTGGAAAATAGAGTGTCTTAATGGCACTGCACACCTAGTGTAATATATTCCATGATGTTCACAAAGTGATGATCACCTAACTGCTTTGCCAGAAGTCATCCTTGCTGCTAATCAACACATCACCTGAGAATCCATGTCATCTTAAATGGTGGTATGTTTTAAAGAAGGATAGTATCAAAGGATAATGTTTTTGTAAAAAGGTATATATCATGTAAAGTGACAACTAGAGCAAGCTTCAGAAATAAATATATGTCACACCACATTATGGTAACTCTGAAGTTCTTTTTTACACCCTTGTATTTTTTTCTTTGGTCATTTCGTATATGCTATAATGCATCTTGATCACATGTATACTTGCTGATCTGGTGCAATGTCTGTGCAGGAGCTTTCCTTGTCATAAGTCAGTGAGCACCTGCACATCAATAACATGACTGAGAGCTATCTTGAGTATCTTCCACACAACTAGACCCCCAAACACGATCAATCATGGGCTAGGCTCTTCTCTAGTTAGATAACCAGAAGTCATACTGGTGTCTCTGAATGACCCTTCTGTTGTGAAAGCCACTCCCCCTTACTTCTCAGCCAACTTTCAGCTATTTGTCTTTGGTTAAGTGGGTTTCTAAGGTGGCTCTGCACACTGCTTGCTCCTCGCACGTCATTAATCAATGCCAAACTTAGCAGGCTCCAGGCCCAGCTGAGAATACAAGCTGCTTGGCTCATCACCCCAATACCTCATGAACAAACATGAGTGATGACTGTTGGGTAAACACCTCCCAGAGAATGCGAATCAGCTAAATGAGTATTGCTTTAGATGTTACACTGAGGAAGAATGTAGACAAATATTGATATCCAAGCTGTTTTAGACATAGTCATTTTCCAGTGTGCTGAAGCTTGCTGGCTTTAGTTAGAGTCTTAACTTGTGAGACTGATGAAATTTGGGTCATTCAGTGAGTACAACCACGAACTTTCATGATACTAAGTAGAAGCATGGTATTAGAGCTATAATAATCATCTTTCAGGAGTGGAGCCACCAGAGAGTTAGTTACTAGTTTGGTAAAAAGGATGAGAGGTCCTGAATTGTAAGAGGAGAGCTCTCTTCTCTTTATGTCTTCAGAGGAAATGTTCATGCTTAGAAAGCCACCAGGAGTTGTATAGAGACAACCTGGAGATGGACATGGAGCCACATCCAAATGGATTTAATTTGAAATTCTCACAACATTCCTTATAGTCAGAGCTGTTCAGGGATAGGTCTAATGGATGTTGTGTGGTATGCTAATCTTTGATGGGCAGGAGGAAAGAGGAAGTGAGAGGAGGAGACCGAGATGCTGACAGTAACTAAATGGTCACATTCTTTCCTACTTTATTTCTTACATCTCTTCTGAGGCCTTTTCAGTGATATGCAGTAGAAACAACATACTTTTACAAACAAGGTCTGTGGTGGTTTGAATATGCTTGGCCCATGGGAAATGACACTATTAGGAGGTGTGGTCTTGTTGGAAAGGTGTGCCTTTTTGGAGGAAGTGTGTCACTGTGTAGGTGAGTTTTGAGTGTTCCTAGGCTCAAACTCCACCTACTGTGGAAGACACCCTCCTCTTAGCTGCCTGTGGAAAAGAGTCTTCTCTAGCACCATATCTACCTGCCTGCTACCATGCTTCCATTATGATGATAATGGACTAAATCTCTGAAACTATAAGCTAGCCCCAATTAGATGTTTACCTTTATATGAATTGCATTGGTCATGGTGTCTCTTCACAGCAATGAAACCCTAAAACAAAGTCTTTAGCAATTTCAAACTTCTGAACCTTTGCAAAAACTGAGGTGGTATCTACATGAAAGACCAGTGAAGAATTAAATTGGATGACAAAATTATTTGCTTGTATACAGTATATGCTTGGTAAATATTAGGGAATATTTTTGCTATGGTCTCTTTATGGCTTATATAACATCTACCACTTCATAGATCTCATTTTATATATTTTAATTAAGCTGAGAAAGTATCTCAAATTTAAAGTTTGTCTCTGAAACACTTAGTACACTGCTCAGAAGAGATAGATATAGCCCTGGAAGAGGCTAAAGTTCTTGAGTAAGGGACAGAATAGAAAATACATCATGGAACTCAAGGCTTGATTCACTGCTATTGAATCATTTATCTCCTTCATCAGCCTGGAATCACTAAGGGACACCAAGTATACACAAACACTCAGTAGACATTATAGGACAGAATAACACACTATGTATGCACTGGAAGACCTTTGATTCAAAGGCAGCTGCTGCATCAGAGAAGAGGAATGCCAATAAGATATGTGCTCAGGAGGATAAAATGTGTACTTTATTTTGCAGAATGTTTGTATTGTTGGAACAACAAGACCAAATTTAATTTGACAGTTTGCCCAATTTGGGAGCAGAGAAGACAGTGGGAGACAAAGTGCATGGGTATCATTGTTACCTTCATAACAAGGAAGGCATGCCTTGTAAAATGAAATGGAACAAAAAAAGAGCACATACAAACAACTAAAAAACAACAAAGCCTGAACATGTGTTCTACCCTCCCTACCCAGGAGGGAAGTCTTGGAGCACTTTGTGAATTAGGCAAAGAATGGAACATGAAAGACTTTAAATAATGTACAGACGAGTCAACATGAGTCTGTATGCTACAGTTTATAGGTAGTGCAGTCCCTGCTCATTAGCTGACTTGTGATGACAATTGATCATGGGACTGCAGTGAGATACCACTCTATCAGAAGCAGCTGAGGAGGATCCTTCATAGCCTTTCATCAAAGAACTTGGCAGCTCAAAAGTCTGTTTGGAGCTTGAAGACATCATTAGGCAAGGATTAATAATGAGGAGTTTTACAAACAACCTGAAAATGTACAATACTCTTCCAACAGGCACATACACGTTCTTCCTCCAGCAGGAGCTTCCAGGGGTCTAAAGGAAGCAGGCCAGTGGAAGCTCGGGACCAGAGGTTCTTCTGAAGGAAAGGATACGAGGGAAATTGTTCACACAGAGGAGCCTACACAGAGGAGGGTGCAAAGCCCTTCCTCATTCATTCCAGAAATCCAGCCCGCTCACACCTGAAGAATAGAGATAACTGTCACGTGCTGTGCCTGTGTGACTCTTTCCAATCTCCCAAACACACGGGCTTCCAAAACCAGTACTAGATTATAAAGTTGGGAGCTTCTTTATTTTTTTGCATCTGAATCTGTTTTTGTGGAATACAAATGATAAAATCTACCCCAGAGTTATAAGGTGAAATAGACAATGCATATAAAGAGCTTCAGACGCTCGAAGGCGCTAAAGGAATGCACATTTTTACTGCATTGTTTTAGAATGATCAGAAACATTTGAGTAAAGTGCCTCCTGGCATAAAATACAAGACACTCTCAGTTCAAGCAGTGAAAATCAGCCAGCTTCTGTTTAATAGAGCACTTTCTTACCACCAGCCCTAATCCAGTTCCTGGTTAGGCGGCTGCTGTGTTTGGCTCGGGATGCTGATCGTAATCTATGCATAGATGAAAGAAACCTTCTCAGCCTTGCACTGTAATATGCTTACTCATTTAAGACTGGAAGAGCAGAGAATGACTTCAGACCTTGCTGGATTCTGGCTGAAGAGTTAAAACAAAGACAACGCCAACTAGAAGGACAAAACGAATTCATGAATGGAGAGAGGAGGCCAAGCAGCAAGAGCAAAGCAGAGCAGAAGGCTGCAGGGCCATCTCCCAATCTTCCTGTCTGAGACCAGTTAAAATAGCACTAGCCTGTGCTGCCAACTCAAGAAATCAAAGCAGGAGAGATGCCGCCAGCTGAGTCATGGCAAGTGACCTGGGAGATAAGGAGGATGGATGTAGCTGTGGGTGACAGGCAGGAGGTGAGGACTGCGCTGAAGGGATGAAGGCATCAAGCAGAGGCCCAGTGAGATCCTGAAGTGCTTACAAAGGGCTTCCTTCCTAAACTGCAAGCGCTACAGTAAAGTTCTCAGGAGACTAGTTTACATGAGGCTTATGCAGAATTATGATCCAGCAGTTGAAATAGCAATGGTGTTGAAGCGGAGGCATTGGAGTGGGGCACAGGGAAGTTTTCCCTCCCTCTTTTATGAGGCTCCACTCCCTCATTTTGACAAGCTCTCTCTAGGAAGCTCTAAGAATGCAATGAAGTGAGGCACCTGGCTTGGGGGCTGTACCTGAACAGCTGGTCGATAAACTGGTGGAGTTCTTCCTCCCACGAGACCCATCTTACTCAAGTTTTTTCATGATATTTTCCTTTGTAGTCACTTCTAGGCATAGTGTCTTCACAGAAGCAGAGGGATTAGAGGATCATCTTCTACCACGCTCCTGATGGCTAGCCTTCAGCCTTCTGCTGGATGGAGTCTGAACTATACAGTTTTGATAATAAGCCAATTTTGGCCACAACTGTTAAAGTAAACCTGTTTTGTGAGATTTTATAAATTTAAGTCTTCTGTTTTTCGATAGTAAAGCATATGCAGGAGTGTGTGTGTGTGTGTGTGGTGTGTGTTGTGGTTTCTATAAGTAGCTTAGTTCAGATGCAGTACTTATCAAACTACCCCACCTCTAGGACAGTAGAACATTTCCTCCATGATTGTGCATACCACCTGCCAATACACAAAGCCAATAAAGGTAGCATTTTATGTGGCATATTCAGGCAAAGGCTTATGTTAGCTTCCTGTCTGGTCCCTCAGCCTTGCCATTCCTCTGTAGCTTTGAGGAGCACTGAGAGCTTACAGAAACACAACTAATATGCCCCTACTAAGGAGACACAGCACCATACACTATCTTTGGTCCCTCAGCCTTGCCATTCCTCTTGTAGCTTTGAGGAGCACTGACAGCTTACAGAAACACAACATAATGCCCCCTACCTAAGGAGACAGCACACATACACTATCTTTGTACTTTCCTGGACAAGGCGGAACCACTACAGAGAATGGATATTCATGCTACTTGAGGAAAATGGCTCTGTTTGGGTACAAATAGTAATTAGCTTAATGAAAGCCAAAGCTATAATTTCAACTAGCTTGGTTGCGATGTAATTTAAGACACTGTGAGAATTTAGGGGCAGAAAGGAAAGTTCAGTGGAATTGAATGAGAGGCTATAGGGAAATTTTTGAGAGAATTTTGAGTAAAACTCAGAAAATATTTTACATGTACACTATACCTGATTGCTTTTAAAATGTTGTGAATATCATGACCTAAGTTGTGAACAGTTAATTATGAGTTTCAAGTCATGTTGCTGATTGAATAGCATGAAATAATAATTTCCTCATTTACAATAAAGAGCCAAAGTCCTTATTTGGAGTAAAAATTATTTTCTAAAATGATTCCAGAGTCACTAACCACTAAATATAAGAATGCGGACTTGCCTGCTTGACATAGTAAGTATATTTGGCAAAAAGAAGATATCACTGACAAGTTATTAAATTACAAGTTGAGAGTTAATTATTGTAGCATTTGAAACAAACAGGACTTACACTAAGGCCATTAAGAATGTAAAGTAGATAAAGGAAACAAAACACCAATTTTTCAGAAAGGAACATTAGATTAAAAAAAGTGAAAAGACACAGTCCCAACTGGTCATCAAAAGAATGGAAACTAAAATAATTAAATACCACTTTCAGATATCAGAATGACCAAGAGGTATTTTATAGTGAATACTGGTAGAAAGTAAGGATATGGGACCTCTTTATATGGCTTCCAGAATGGAAGTCAACCTGAAATTAAATATGCATATATCACATGACCCAAAGATCTAACTCCTGGGCAAGTCTGAGAAATAATTCCACATTGATTTCAAAGATCACAAATGAGGGTGCCAGCTGTGGAATTCTTTGTGGTAGAAGTGAGCTAAGTAGAGCATGAATGTTTCTCAACCAGGGCAAATATAAACTAAAATGGGATATATGATGTAGACGGACCTTTGCTACTTGTGGGTTCTTTTTAACCTTCTACACTCCCCTTTTCCCACCCTTTTAATACACAAACATTAGATAAGAGAGAAAAACAGGACAGAGGGGAAAGGGGTTGAGAGACTATATTGAGAGACTACTACTTTCTGGTGCTTAGGGACATCGAGGTCCTTGGAGAAAGTTTTTTTTCTTTGCTGTCAAGATATCTTATATATTCTTGTTGTTGTTTCTTATTTGCACATGACTACTTACCAAACTGAACCAACACCAACCAACCAACAACCCACCAACATCTCCTCAGGGCCCTAGCATTTATCTACTCACTCAAAATTCCCCAGAATTCCAAATGTCCTACACTAGCACAAGCTATCTGCAACTGGCAAAATCATGCCCTTGCTAGAGCAGAGGCAAATCACAGTCAGCTGCTGTAGCCAATCTGAAGCAGCCAATATCCCACACCTGGGATTAAAACAAAAACATATTCTTATAAAATTTGTTTTTAAAAGAAACTAAAATTCTCACTATAATACACAAACAATGGAACAGTGAGGCAGTGCTGGAAGTATAGCCATTCTCAAAAACGTAAGAATTAGTCCTAGTCATTTAGAAAAGGAAACAATAACAAAATAAAAGGAGGGCTGAGTAGACTTGTGGCAAGTTCTAAGCTAAGATGAAACAATAGCTCACTCTTTACTTGAGAGTCCATTTGTTCTTTAAATATTGTGATTTCCTGTGAAGATTAAATGCCGTGCTCTGTAAGTCATTTGCTGGCAATATCAGACCTATTGAACATATGTTGCTTCCCTACAGCTCTTAGGAATAAAAGGATGGAGTTTCATTTTCTCAGTTTATAGATGAAAATATGGGTTCAAGAAAACGAGGTGCTTAGAGGGCACTCAGGTGTGCACAGAGGACTGTTCTTTTAAACCTGGGTGCACATCAGTAGCACTTAGTGGCTTAGAAAAGGATACAGATAGCTAGGCTCAGTCCCTCTACAATCTGCACCAGCACAGGACAAAACAGAATGTATCTGTGGGACGACACGAGTATGCGAGCCATAACTAAACCTGAGGGGTTTTCCATTTGGATATCAGCCACTCATGGTCTCCCAGTTGATGCTTTTAAAACTTTCAAGCTTTTGCTAAATTTGAGTTTCTCAAAAAAGAATGTATTTCAAAGCACATGATGAGTATATACAGCAGGGTGCACTGTCCGCTCTCCCAAAATACTTGAATCTTAGAAATAATGTTGTAGATAGGTCTATAAAATTGCCCTTCACAATAGTCACAAATAATATAAAATACCTCGGGGTGAATCTAACCAAGCAAGTGAAAGATCTGTATGACAAGAACTTCAAGTCTCTGAAGAAAGAAATTGAAGAAGATCTCAGGAAATGGAAAGATCTCCCATGCTCATGGATGGGCAGGATTAATATAGTAAAAATGGCCATTTTGCCAAAAGCAATCTACAGATTCAATGTAATCCCCATTAAAATACCAACTCAATTCTTTACAGAACTAGAAAGAGAAATTCTCAAATTTATTTGGAACAATAAAAAACCCAGGATAGCGAAAACCATTCTCAACAATAAAAGAACTTCTGGAGGAATCCCATCCCTGACCTCAAGCTGTACCTACAGAGCAATAGTGATAAAAACGGCCTGGTATTGGTACAGAGACAGGCAGGAAGATCAGTGGAATAGAGTTGAAGACCCAGAAATGAACCCACACATCTATGGTCATTTAATCTTTGACAAAGGAGCTAAAACAATCCAGTGGAACAAGGACAGCATTTTCAACAAATGGTGCTGGTTCAACTGGAGGACAGCATGCAGAAGAATGCAAATTGATCCATTCTTATCTCCTTGTACAAAGCTCAAGTCCAAGTGGATAAAGGACCTTCACATAAAACCAGACACACTGAAACTAATAGAAGAGAAAGTGGGGAAGACCCTCGAATACCTAGGCACAGGGGAAAAGTTCCTGAACAGAACACCAATGGCCTATGCTCTAAGAACAAGAATTGACAAATGGGACTTCATAAAATTGCAAAGTTTCTGTAAGGCAAAGGACATTGTCAATAGGACAAAATGGCAACCAACAGATTGGGAAAAGATCTTTACCAATCCCACATCCGATAGAGGACTAATATCCAATATATACAAAGAACTCAAGAAATTAGACTCTAGACAACCAAATAACCCTATTAAAAATGGGGTACTGAGCTAAACAAAGAATTCTCTACTGAGGAAATGCGAATGGCCGAGAAGCACCTAAAGAAATGTTCAGCATCCTTGGTCATCAGGGAAATGCAAATCAAAACAACCCTGAGATTCCACTTCACACCAGTCAGAATGGCTAAAATAAAAAACTCAGGTGATAGCAGATGCTGGCGAGGATGTGGAGAAAGAGAACACTCCTCCATTGTTGGTGGGATTGCAAGATGGTGCAACCACTATGGAAAACAGTCTGGCGGTTCCTCAGAAAATTGGACATATCACTACCTAGGACCCAGCTATACCACTCCTGGGTATATATCCAGAAGATGCTCTAACACATAACAAGGACATATGCTCCACTATGTTCATAGCAGGTTTATTTATAATAGCCAGAAACTGGAAAGAACCCAGATGCCCTTCAAGAGAGGAATGGATACAAAAAATGTGGTACATTTATACAATGGAATATTACTCAGCTATTAAAAACAATGAATTTGATAAATTCTTATATAAATGGATGGAACTAGAAAATATCATCCTGAGCGAAGTAACCCAATCACAAAAGAACATACATGGTATTCACTCACTGATTATTGGATTTTAGCCCAGAAGCTTGAAATATCCAAGATTCAACTCACAGACCACATAAAACTCATGAAGAATGATGACCAAGTGGGGGGGGGGGCCTTCAGTCCTTCTTAGAAGGAGTAACAAAATACTCAAGGGTGCAAATATGGAGACACAGTGCAGGACAGAAACTGAAGGAGGGGCCGTCTACAGACCATTCCACCTGGATATCCATCCTATGTGCAGTCACCAAAGGTGAGGTTGATGTGGATGTCAGGATGTACATGCTGACAGGAGCCTGATATAGCTGTCTCCTTAGAGGTCTCAAGAGTCTGACATACTCAGAGGCAGAAGCTCACAGCTAACCATTAAAGTGATCATGGGTTCCCAATGGAGAAGATAGAGTGAAGGCTGAAGGAGTTGAGAGGATTCGAGACACCATGAGGAAAGCAACAATCCCAACCAACCAGAGCCCCCAGGGTCTAAACCACCAGCCTGGGAGCGCTTAGGGAGGGACCCATGGCTCCAGCTATATATGCAAGGGAGCTATATATAAGTGGGAGAAGAGATCCTTGGTCCCATGAAGGCTGGACGTCGTGGGGGGGTGGATACTCGAGGGTGGGGAGGTGAGGTACAGGGAGGGTGGAAGGGGTACACCAACGTGGAGGCAGGAGGAGGGAGGAAGGGATAGTGAGTTCCTGGGAGGGGGGGGGAAATGGGGTAAGGAGAGAACATCTGAAATGTAAAAAAAAAAATTTCCAATAAAAAAAAATTCCAATAAAAAAACAAAAACAAAAAAGAAACAAAAACAAACAAAAAAAAAATTGCTACCTCCCACTAAACCAAGTAGACACACTTTAAGGGATGAAGAGAACTATTTTCTGTCCGGTTTGTCTTTATTAAGAGAGCTAATCTACAGCAATGAGCAAACATATCTCCATTTTTCCAGTCAACCAACAGCCAGGCTAACAGAAAATGCTTGAATTTGGACTTATCCTTCCCAATAATGGTAACTTGCTTGTGCACCAAACTTAGCAAGTTTCCTTCTAATAGCTCAATATGTCAACAAGCAAATAGGCACCATCAGTTGGAAAATGGAGAAACCAGAGTGTGAAATGTGTCCTGTTGGATGTCACTCTGTCCTCTGTAGTACTGGCCACAGAGTGAATGTCAGCAAGGATATCTCTTCCAACCACAGGCCCCAAGCATTCAGCACACACCAGTCTTGGTCTCTTCTGTGCTGATTGGATACGGAAAGACAACTGAGACATGTTACTCAAACAGTGTCTCCTAGACAGTAATTTAAGCTTGGATTGTCTCAAAAGGAAGTAGTACAGGAAACAGGTACACACTGGGGTCATGTAGGGTGGTTCAGTTTCTTCTGTAAAGTGGGATGATGGCATCAAACTCTCTGGGTGTGAGAACCATATCCTATCCATATTGTGCCAAGCAAAGAGAGGGTAGGAAATTGGACACAAAACTGCTGCTACTTATAGTGTGTTGCTACAAAGCCAGTGTTTGAGCTCCGTGGGAAGCTCTGATCCTAAGTGCCCATGGAGCTGTGGTTCACATCTCTACTCAATTATGGATGCTGCGGACAGAAAGAATGTTTCTGCAATCAAAGCTCTCATCAGAGCCATAGTCCATTAAAAAACCCATTGCTAAACAGCCTGTCTGTTCATATCTAGCCTCTGCCCATGAAGTTCAAGCCCATGCCACTAAATCACCAGAGTACGTCCAAAATGTCTTAAATTCTGTGCATTGTTACAGCTGACACTTGACTATCGGAAACTCTGGTAGGGTGTCAAAAATCCATCAGTTTGACATCAACAGTCCTAGAATGTATGCTTTGGTTCTTCCGCTGAATGTTCTATTTTGCACTGTCAAGAGCTTTCTACTTCAAAGGCCAGACCAAGACTTCATTCCTCTAGACTGGCCAGTAACACCCAGCTCCTGCCTCTTCTCCCTTGGCTAATATGCTCCTTGACCAAGTTACTCAAAGGCCAACCCATAGGGACTGGGACCTACAATAGTTTTTTGTGGTTATTAATTAAAGAACTCAATAAAAATGAATGACTGTGTGAATGAGTGAGTTACTTTTCATCTCTGAGTCATATTTTGTTGATTTCACATGGAATTACTGCCCAGTGTTGGACATCATCTGACACTACCTATTGGGGGGGGGGGATATGTCCAATGCAGGGAGCTTCAAAGAGTTTAATGTTTCTTATTCAGATGATTTCTGGACATTCAAAAGAACTGCTACAAATGTCCCAAACAATAAAGTCATTAAAATTTAATCAGAACATGGTTTCTGTTATTAGATATCATCCCTCATTTAATACATTAAATTATACATGTACATAATGAGATTATATATATATGAATAAATCTCAAAAGCTCACTATAGTTTTACCTATTTAAAATTTGGCATAAAGCATCCATACTAAATCATTTTTCAAAATGGTAATTATGGTATTGTCCATGTTTTTCTCAATTGCCCACTCAATTTCCTCCTGCCTGACCACTTTTGTCTCACAAAATGTCCTCTTGCTTGACTCTTTCTTTAGTGTCTCTATGTTGTATAACATCTCCCAGGCTGAGCATATTCAGTCCATCATTATTGAGATCCAGTAGGCCTGAATGTTGCTATCTTCACTAAATATTATGTTGAAATCTAATCCCAGTGCAATATTGTGGAGAGGTGGGGTCTTTGGAAGGCAATTAGAATGGGGTTAGTGCTTTTACAGAAGAGGCCCAGGAGCTTGCAACTGCTTCTGCCATGTGGAGATGCAGAAAGCAGGTGCCCTATGAAGGAAGTAAGTGTCATAAGACTCCGAACTTGCTAGCTTCTTGAGAAACAGGGTAGGCTCAGAGAATGTCCCCTTAGAATGGAGTGTATCCAAAGCATTTGTTGGGCCTGCCATACTGGATCATAGTGACAGATAAAAGTCAGATCACTTAGAGTAGTAGCCCTGTCTCAACTTGCCTGATTACCAGGGTCCAGAACTCGTTTCCTTCTTGTGGAATTTTCCCAAACAATTGAAATTCTAAATATTTGTTATCTTCTAATTTTGGCTAATTCCCTTATGAGAATGAGGGAAATTTTAGGAAAACCAGAGTGCAAAACTAATAATGAGTCCAGCTATCTCACCTGAAAGCAATTTAACACAGGAGAAGGGGGCTGTGCAAGAGATGTTGTTTTTCAAAGCAAACCTAAAGATTCATTAGCTATTTTTTTATGAATATATTTTCCATTAACCTGCAAATTCACAAAGCTCATGAAATTCTGTTATTATTTTATATTATATCCTCACATATTTTGCCATCTTTTTTCATTTTAAATTCACATATTATTGATTTAAAAAAATCAACAGACAATTAAATTTCTTTTATCAGCCTCCTCCACTAGGTATTTTAAAAGACATTTTATTTATTTCATGGCTTTGGGGAAAATTTCAACCCACAGATTATTTTTCTCATTTTGGCCAATTTGTCATTATAATTAGTTTTATTCTTGGACAGGAGGCTCCTTTGCCCTGAAAATTAGGAAATCATCTTCAAAATGAGTTTATAGAAAAGGAAAAATGGATATAAAGAAGAATTATTATCTTCATTTTATAGGTAAATTCATCTTAACCACGAATTTGCTGTTGTTGGGAAAGGGCAGCTCTACCGGAAATGGTTCCAGACAGGCATAATTGCTTCTGCTTGGATGCTTTACTTAGCTGCCAGTATCAACCAAGGTCTAAGAACCTCCTTCCCATTCACCTTTCCACCATCACTTTTAAACAAATGGCAGGTTTTATTCTAAAGCTTTAAACTAATGGCAAACTTCTTATGGAAAGTCTTTGTGTCACCCTTCATTGTATCTTATGCCATTCTTAAAGATGATAATGACAAGGAGTGACCATTATCAACACAGTCAGACAGGGTGAATGGCAAGCATGAACTCAAGGTGCACATACTAGGGTGTCAGAGTTAATACTTTCAATTAAACAAAATTGTAAGTTCCTGGAAGACAGTCCTTTGGGCATGCTCATGAGGTATTGTTTAGATTAGGTCAACTGAAGTGAGAAGGTACAGCCTAAATGTAGGCAGCATCATTCCACAAAATGAAGACCTAGGTTGAATACACTGGAGAAAGCAAAGTGGACAATAGCATTCATCTCTATTTCCTGGCTGCAGACCCAATGCAATGATGGGCTGTAACCTTGGGCTGTGAGGTCACATAAACCTTTCCTCCCTTAAACTGTTTGGTGTCATCTACCCATGTCCTGTCCCTCTTATGTGCCCTCATGAATCTCTTCTCTTATGCTCCTCAATGGCTTAGTCAGTTTCCAGCATAGAACTCCCTAGAACATGGTTTGTGGAAAAGGAAAGTTAAATGAGGCAACTGTGAGTCCTTTGTGGTGAAATTGTAATTTTTCTACATTTCTGAGATGCTCATTAATTAAAGAGTAACAAGATACATTAATTAATTAATTCACAGAGATTAAAATTTATAGGATAGAAGATGCCTTTATAGAACTAACGAGTTTGTTAATTTAGCAATGAGTGAAATTCTTTCTGAAAATGGGCCCACCCATGTCTTTATAAAGGAGAGTGGAAGGATAGGAGGAAACAAAGCCAAAGTTTAGGGAAAAGACTTCCAAGATGCCACTGGGAAACTCACAAAGAAGGATCATGAAAAACAGATTTGTGTCTGAAAATCAGCAAAAGGCTTTTCTAGAATGACAAATCTAAGTTCCTTCTGTAAGACTGGGATCATGTCCCAGGCCACTCTTCTATGCAGAGAACATCTAAGAATCTGCACCTAGGCTCAAAACTCATAGAAGAGCAGCAATGAACAATTCCATTATTTCCTTGGATACAGAAGTATAGCATTAGCACTGGACCCAGAAGCAGCATCAAAAAGATACATGAATCAGGCTAAGAGTAATTAGGAATTTCCCAGGCATAAGAGAAGAGTGGGACTCTCCAAATAAAGGCGAGAAAGAGTTTGGTATGTCTGGGAGCCGAAAGTGATGGCCCATCGCATCTCTCTGGCTGTGTGGAGAGGAAGCAGGTGCTTAGGAAAAGCAATGGGCATATGAAGCAGGTCAGCTGGGCCTTGCATCCCAGGGAGGGGGGCATACTCAGGGGCCCTAAGCAAGGAGTCACGCTGTCATCCCTGGAGATGTGTGTTAGGATATTGGTCTTCTAAACATTTCTGATTCCTGCCAGACTCTACTTCCAAATTCTAAATTTAGATTTCAATCCTGGCCTTGATTTCATGGCTTAGTTTGCCTTTCCTAAAAAAATAGTTTCTCTTCTTTGGGCATATGCTCAACTGCAGTGGGGAATAGGCTTGCATATCCATAGATTGGGGGTTCCCCACTAGGTAACACACCCTTCTGTTACAAGGGAATATAGAGGTGCTTTGACCCAGGTCCTCCCACCAGTAGATCATGTCTCTCTGCTCTCCTTCTAGGAGTCCAAACATTAGGGAGGAAAGTATCCAAAACAGCAGACCAGAAGCCGAATGTGGATGGCTGTTTAACATCCATGCCCACTTAAGCGGCCTAGTTAAACCCGTAGGCCACAGAACATAGACAAACAAAACAAAACAAATGAACAAACAAATAAAAAAGACATGCAACTGAGGACCTGTTGAAAAGGGAGTGGGAGGAAAGATAGGAGAAGGGTGTGTGTGGAGGGGCAGGGTGCCCATGACCAGATATATTACACCCACATATAAATCATCAAGGAATAAATGAACAGCAACAACAAATCACACAACTAGAACCACAGCAGCCCCAGGATGAACATGGCCTCCAGGCCCTGCCTTGGAACACACACGTAAACAAAGCCAACATGAAACACAGTGGGAATGTGTTTCTCCAGCTGAAGCAACATATTTAGCCAAGTTTCACTTAACGGGAATACATTTGGTAAATACAATGCAAACATTTCCTGACAGATCGGCACATACTACGCTTGTTCCAGGGATGGGGGTGGAAGGAAAGGAGAATGCTTTCACTATGCTGGAGGCAGAGGTGGCACAGGAGACTGGAAGGAAAGAGGACTTGAGAGACACCGGTGCGAGCACACAGCTGACACAAGAAAAGCAATGCAGGGCTGCAGGAGAGGTCCACTGTGCTGAAGATAGGACATCAATGACTGAATGACTCAATTAGAGCAATGGTTTCACCTAGGGCCAATCCTGTCCCAGGGAAGACAAAGCACTATGTGGTCCTCCTAACTTGATTTGGGGAGCTACTAGAATCTAGTGGGCATGAGGTAAGAAATTCTGTTTCATATCACAAGATGTGCAAGGCAACTCTCAACCCAGGAGAATCAAACCCCAAATGTCAAGGGTACTGAGGGTGAGGCAGTTTGACATCTTAGGCAGTTCCTGCCTGTGCCCACCCTGGCCACACTATTCTGCTTCTCCTGGCTGCCTCTGAAGACAGCTGTCAGTAGATTAAAGAAAAAAAAAAAGCACACAGTCATGTCTAAAAATAAAACCATTTTTTATACTTCAAGGAACAAACAGAGCGATCATTTCTTCGTGACTCTCGGAGTGCTTGAAGGTTTCCAGAGTCTGGGAAACCAAAGCCCTGCAATCTATACATAGCTCGGCCTCAGATCCACCACCCTCTGCCTGTGCCCCGCCTCCGAGGCTAGCTGCTGCACAAAAGATAAAGCATTAATTTATGAAAGGAGGCTCTTCTCAGCATGAGATGGCAGAAGCTTGCAGGGAAGGTTCTCTTCCTCATAAGCAGTGTCTCCCAGTTCATCTTTCTCTCTCTTCTGTTTGGTCCCAAGGTTACCCCTACCTCATTTCAATCCTCCCATGCTCCAGTATAGGGTTTAAAAGTTCAGTGTTTGATCTTTTCCTCTTTTCTTTTGCTCTGACCCTTGCAAAGGTGATTACTAAGATTATCTGGAAAATGAATTTTCTAACAAGCATTTTTTTTTTTTTTAAAAAAGCAAAAGGTAAAAATATTGTAAGCATCCAGAACCAGCCTGGTGATTACCTCAGTCAAATCACCTACTGGTAATTTTCTTCCAACAAAGGTCTGTGAAATGTTTTTAACGACAGTTTCTGGAAAATTAAACACTGAACAATGGTGATGGATGTACTCTACTCCAGACCCTCCATGAAGGCTTGTGGTCTTAGGGAAGTCCTGGCAGTGAGCAGGAAGATCAAGCATAGAGAATCCCCAGGCCCAGGGTGATCCATCTCGCTGTATGCTTGTCCTATTCCTCTCTAATTCCCTTTGGGTCCCTCCATCTTTTCTTCCATCCCCAGAACTCAGCTCTGTGGTAATATTTTTACCTTCTTGTCCTCCTTTTCCTGAGCATGTTACATAAGGGAGATCCCAGCTGCCCAAGGAAAAGAGGTGGAGGGAGGGAAGAACCCCAGACTCTAGATGCAGAGTCCACTTCCACTTCTACACAAGTCCCTGTGGTCAGCACAAATGAAATTAGAACTGGACTAAGCCTGTCTGACTTGTACAGGTCATACATGGTGACCAGGCTAGGAAGCAGGTCTTCCTGCACTTCCACTGCTCTAGAGCCCAGCTGTGTCTTTGTAATGAGCATCAGGGTTGACTGGCCTGTATTGATGCTGAGCCCACGGTGGTTAGTCCCAGGCTTTATCATTCTTCCCTGTTGAATTTGCTCAGAATTGTAGCTTTTGGGTTGCTGAGTCTTTCCCCTTCTCCTCCACAGACTAGGATGGCATCTACCTGCTGCTTTCTGGATACTCCAGGACATCCTTGTGCCAGTCTCCATTGCCTGACACCAGGCCTGCCAGTCTACCCACTCACTGCCAAAAGCCAAGGCCTGCCTTCATTGCTCTTAAGGATAATGCTAAACTTGTTATCTGACTCTTATCACTTACATTTCTGTGTTTATAATGTAAATTCATGCTTTAATTCACAACGCAGCTGTCTTGTAATTTGGTGTGTGCTTCCAATTTTGCAATTAATTGTGCCTTAATTCCATATGCTGAAGGAAACCTAAAATTCCATAACTTATTTTAAAATTAAGAACAAATACTTACCTATGATCAATGAAGATCATATAGAGCTGTAGGTAGATGCTTAGCATCCTTTAGTAAGACAAACAGCCTTAGCATTCAAACATTACAAGCAGGCAGGGTTCTGCCACTGGCAGCACATCCACTGTGGTGTTCAGCAATGCTTCTCATGCTCTGTAGAGCTCAGTTCACTCAATTACTTCAAAACTTAGGACTGTCCTTACTCCTCTACCACAGATGAGGGGAGACTGAGGGAAAAGCAGGAAGTGAATGGAAGAGCAGGAAGTGAAGCTCCTTAGTCACAATGCAGTCCTCACTCAAAAGGTGCCCAGTAGGCTTAGTGAGCAAGGGACATGTCAGGGAACACTGGGGATCTCAGACTACCAATTCTGGATTCTTGCTTGACATGTATATGACAGAGATTCTGGACCACAGAACACTTTATATGTCAGACCTCTTAACAGTAACATGAACATGTTTCATGGAATATAATTTGCAAGAATCCTTGTTTATGTTACTGCTAGCAAAATTTTCTATACTTTCTAGACCAATTCTCATATAATGTCAATGATGAACTACAGTGACCTTCCCTTGAGAATAATTAGACTAGTAGATGGGCAAGCTTAAACAAAGCAAGGTAGCCCAGGATTGGGGACTCTCTACTGTTTTTCAGCACACCATATCCTACTGCTTGGGGAGATAGTACCAAATTACTTTGGTATATATCACACACACACATATACATATGGTATATATCACACACACACATATACATATACATATACATATACATATACATATACATATATATATGCTATATCTAGGGATCAGACTTGTTCCTACTAATGTATGGATGACTGATAGAACTCAAGTACCATTTATATACCCAAAGATATTAATTACTTCCAAGATCTGCCATTAAGCACTACAGTAGGTTCAGGCAGAAGAGATTTTTGGAATTCAATGTCATATAATAGGTGACTCGTCTCTCACTGTTCCAGTAAGCTAGACTTTCATTTAATCAATATTTTGCCCAGGTTAGTTAACATCTGCTTATTTAGAAACCCAAACTTGAACATAGGCATTAGCAAGTCTTGGATCATAGAAGGTAACCAAGGAAGCAACATCTCAAAGTTTCATTTCTTGGGCACTTGTTAATATGAGTGCCTTGGTGTCAACGGAAGCAATAGGGCTAAATCCGGAACTCATAATGCAAATTCCCACTATCCCAGAAACTGGAAGCTGGCTGCCTAAAAAACCTTCACTGCTACTCAAGAACAGCATCACTGTAAGCTCTGGATCTCCTCCCAACTCCTTGCCTGCACAGTGTCAAGGCTTTGACAGCAAGGTTTGTCCTTCTCCACCCAATCAATAAGGCTTTAAGTCAACAGGCACCGTGAGGGTGCAGAAGGCAATTACAGCAGCATTGGCAACATGAGGATGGCACTGGATAGCTCAAAAGCAACAGATCTGATAAGAATGGTATAATATGCCATCTTCTCTTCCACCTATTCAGGAAGCACTGACAAGAAAAGCCAGAGGCAACAAATTCTGCCAGCAACAGTGAGGGTTGATATCTATGCCTGGCCCTGTGGATCTACTGCTGCCGGGTGACTACCAGTCACCACCAAGCAGCCTGCCATGTGTCTTCTGTCCAGCCCCTCCACAGTCCAGACTGAAAATATTAACTACTGCTTGAAACACAGTTATTCATCCCACCTATGGAGTCTACTTGGAGAGGCTCCCCAGGAATCAGACAGCCCCACAGGGAAAGCCTTTCTCTACCAGATGGGTTGTAAAAGGGAACTTTCCCAAATACTTCAAAGCATGCACATATTTGTGCACAGACAGGTATATACATGACAGACATTGTGATAAATGGAATAGAGGTGACTGAGAACAGCATAAGCGTGTCAGCTGTGGGAGCTGCCATCTACAAAATGTTTGCTTTAGCCGGTGGCTGAGTGAAAGGCCACATGTACACAACTACTCAGTGGGTGCCTAGGAGCGGGGAGACGGAAGGCATTAAAGCTTTACTACAGTCTCCCTGGGAAACCACAAACTGGGGTGAAGACTCCTAAAGGTTCACTTCATTCCCAGTGTCCTAAGGCTGATCACATCACTAGGCCTGTCCTACCTCTAGTGCTTAGCTTTGCACCCCATACTGTGTGATGGAAGAGATGCCGTGGTGTTGCCATAGCTCTTAGGTACCTGGAGCTACTCCTGGAGCCACTCCTTCCTCTTTAGGTCTGAGTAGGTGGATAGATGTCAAGACACTGAGCAGAAAGCTCTCAGTTGGATTAACATGATCATATATAACTACTTATTAATGGACAACACATCAGTACTCTCAGCATCACAAGGAACAATCCACAAGGCACCATATTTGTTCTCTTGTTTCATGCTCAGCAGATCCATTCCTGAATGTTCATCTCCTAGAAAAATATTTGTTGAATGAATTAACAATGATTGTTCAAGCAACAGGTAATTTTTTTCAAGTCTCAAGAGTTGCTATACAAGAACAATATACACATTGCTGGCAACACTGTACAGAAACATGAAATATTAAAGTCTATGATGCTCAGATCAATTATGATGGTTTTCACAGGCACTAAGCTCCTGAGTTATTTAGTTCTCTGGATTTGGGCCAGAGCTTTCCTGGTCATCGAGTTGTGCCCAAAGTGTAAGTAAAGAGTTTCATTGGCCTTGTGCATCCTTTGGGAGTGATTGAGAAAATGAACAGTTTGCTGCTCCAAGAGATACAAGTGGCCTAATGAAATAATGCATTCCCCACAAGGGCTTGAATCATGGTTAGAGATTATATTGCTCATTAGGTAACGTCCCTGCTGTGAGAGATCTGAGCATCTCACAGCAAAGAGATGTGGGAAGCAGCCATCACTGAGCAGTCACAAACTCTCTTTCCATACAGTACAACCGAGTTAATCACTGCTCAGGACGGTCCAGCCCGGGGCCAGCTACCATTGATTGGGGAATACCAATGCTCACTCCATGTGTCTACAAATCTAAGGTGGCTCTTTTGGGCTCAGGGCACTTATGTTAATAAAAATCAGTAACATATCAATATTAGAATAATTCAAAAGCTATATTTTGCTTCACATTACACACTTGGTGAATTTTATTCCATGTACATCTATTGTAATAATTTGGAGGTGTCTTTTTAAGATAAAAAGAGTAGAAAGTCTGGATTGATGCAATTCCCCCAAGTTTAAAGCTGAATTTTCTCAACCTTTGAAGGATTATTTCTCTTAGGCTGTCATTAAAATCACTTATGCCTATGAT
>JAJTUV010003779.1:0-40956 GCA_021653895.1 Mastomys natalensis | reverse complement strand
CCATGAGCAAGTGGCCAGGAGAAACAGCAAGTAACAAGGGACATATGACTAGGATGTAAGATAAAATAAAAAAATTATGAAACTGTATAAGTTTAAGCATTTATAAAATATTACCTTCAATTTGCCTTTCTATAAGTCCATAACTTTTCAATGTTTCTGATAGAACCTCTTTATTCCTGTTAAGAGTGCCAATAAAGAAAACATGTCTTCATATACATTCAGAGTTAACATACTCAAGGAACTATAATTTACAGACTAGACATATGAAGTTTGTGAAATAAAAGGTAGCATGTCATTTATTCCTCACTCAGTACTAAGATAAATGCCAACCTATAATGAAAAGGATAAATTCTATAAATTGTATATTCCAAGAATATAATTAAGTACACCAATAACACTTAGAACTAAAATAGCAAAAACAAATCAGTAGAAACTGCTAGTACATTATCACTTGGTGTAGTGCTAAGAGCACAAGACTGAGAGTGAGACAACCTGCTCCAAACCTGTAACTATGTGGCCTGAAGCCACCTTCTGTGCCTCTCTCAGTTCCAGGCTCTTTACCTGTTAAAACTCACATATACTAATGCCTTTCTCATAAAGTAGTTACAGGTCTCCCAGGAATTACTAGAAAAATACCTTGTACAAGAAGACATTTAAATATCAAGTATAAATATTAATATTTGGTTCAAAATATTCCTGCCTAACAACAAAAAACTCAAATACATGTACAGAAGCCTCTATACTACTTATTATTATGTACACTATTATGTACTGATATAATAATAGTCTCTCCATTCCTGTGAGTCTAGTCAACAATATATAGAAAGCACATGAAGGGATTGCATACTGAATATTATTCTCTTCCAGTATAAGTAGTTTTTTCTTTTAACAATATAAAGGTGCTTTATATATACTTGATGAAAAACAAAAGGTTATAAGTACAATTCTAGATGTGGTTTGATAACTTTTAAATAAGTACTGAGTTTGCTACTATGACTCATTTGACCAAACTCAGACATACCAGACCCAAAAACCACAATGTCCTCACTCATGTGTGGTTTCTAGCTCCAAATTTTCATATGTGAGCAGACAACATGGAGTAATGACTAAAACCAGAAGAGTATAAAAGGACCCTAGATATGGCAGGAGGGGAGTGAGAAGAAATAGCAGGATACAGTTGATATGAAAAAGGAAATGAGAAAACATTGAGGTGTTTCAACTAGGGAGGAGGGTCAGGAGGGCAATACAGCAGGTGAAAGACAGATGAGGAACAAATAACACCAAGATTGTTCGATAAAGCCCCAAGGAATCATACTATTTATATTTATCTAAAATTAAAAAAAACTCATATGTGTGTATACATCTTTCTTGATTATTTATGATCTATTTAATTACCTACTTACCAACCTACCTATCAGGAAGTTATGCCACTTGGGTGACAATGATCCCCACAAAACCATAGACTACTAGAGTACCCCAGTACCAGGCATGAGAAATCACCCATTGAATAGTCCATCAGGGTAGTTATAATGACTCCAAAAACAATAGATATTGTCTATAGCCCTTGGTTACTTCTTGGAGTTGAGGGTAGAGACCTATTGCTGAAGAAATGCCATACTTCAGACACACAGATGGTTTGAGCTGAATCTAATCTAAAAGTTTCCTTCTTGCAGTCTAGCTTCCATTGCACCAGAAAATAATTTTCAAGCTGCCAAGCAAGAGAAGCAATTAAACGATTGATCTACAACAATGAAAAAATATATCTATAAATTTGTAAAAGTGCAATAATGAGACTCACATGTTGTTGGTAACCAGCAGCTGTCTAAACAACAATAAGGAAATCAAGCCCTGACAAAGACCATCTTTAGCATCCAGGTATACTGAGTGAGCCAGCAAAAATGACTGGACCAAAAGCTGATGGTAATTAACACTCTTTTACTATTCTGGGACCAGAACTGATGGCTTCTTGCAATTGATTCCTGTTTATAGCAGCAGGGGACTAGAACAGAAAACTTAACTACTTACATCGAGTACTTTCTGTGACCAGAAACTCTGAAGATTATTTTTTTATTGGAAATTTTATTTATTTACATTTTGGATGTTATTTCCTTTCCCCATTTCCCCCTACAGATACTCCCTATCCCATCTCCCCTCCTCTTGCTTCTATGAGGGTGTGTCCACACCCACCCACTCACTCCCACCTCCCCGCCCTCAAATTCCCCCACACTGGGGCATCTGGGCTTCACGGGATCAAGGACCTCCTCTCCCACCAATGCTGAAAAAGGCCATCCTCCCTTACATATACAGCTTGAGCCATGGGTCCCTCCCTGTGTGCTCCCAGGCTGGTGGTTTAGACCCTGGGAGCTCTGGTTGGTTGATATTGTGGCTCTCCCCATAGGGCCACAAACCCCTTCAGCTCCTTCAGTCTTCTAACTCCTCCATTGGGAACTCCTTGATCAGTTCAATGGTTAGCTGAGAGCATCTGCCTCTGTATTTGTCAGGCTCTGGCAGAGCCACTAAGGAGACAGCTATACCAGGCTCCTTTCAACATACACTTCCTGATATCCACAACAGTATCTGCCTTTGTGACTGCATGTGGGATGGAAAACCAAGGTGGGGCAGTCCCCAGACAGCCCCTCCTTCAGTTTCTGTTCCACACTTTTTCTCCATATTTGCTCCCGTATTTTGTTACTCCTAAGAAGGACTGAAGCACCCGCACTTTGGTCTTCCTTCTTCATGAGCTTCATGTGGTCTGTGAGTTGTATCTTGGGTATTGCGAGCTTTTGGGCTAATATTCACTTATCAGTCAGTCCAAACCATGTGTGTTCTTTTGTGATTGGGTTACCTCGCTCAGGATGATATTTTCTAGTTCTATCCATTTACCTATGAATTTCATTGTTTTTAATAGCTGAGTAATACTCCATTGTGTAAATGACCACATTTTTTGTATCCATTCCTCTGTTGAAGGACATCTGGGTTCTTTCCAGCTTCTGGCTACTATAAATAAGGCTGCTATGAACATAGTGGAGCATGTGTCCTTGTTATATGTTGGAGTATCTTTTGGATATATGCCAAGGAGTAATATAACTGGGTCCTCAGGTAATACTATGTCCAATTTTCTGAGGAACTGTGAAACTGATTTCCAGAGTGGTTGTATCAGCTTGCAACCCCACCAACAATGGAGGAGTGTTCTTCTTTCTCCACATCCTCGCCAGCATCTGCTGTCACCTGAGTCTTTGATCTTAGCCATTCTGACTGATGTAAGGTGGAATCTCAGGGTTGTTTTGATGTGCACTTCCCTGATGACTAAGGATGTTGAACATTTTTTAGGTGCTTCTCAGCCTCAGTTGAGAATTATTTGTTGAGCTCTGTACCCCATTTTTAATAAGGTTATTTGATTGTCTGGAGTCTAATTTCTTAAGTTCTTTTTATATATTGGATATGAGCCCTCTATCAGATGTAGGATTGGTAAAGATCTTTTCCCAATCTGTTGGTTGACATTTTGTCCTATTGACAGTGTCCTTTGCTTTACAGAAGCTTTGCAATTTCATGAGGTCCTATTTGTCAATTCTTGATCTTAGAGCATAAGCCATTGGTGTTCTGTTCAGGAACTTATCCCCTATGCCCAAGTATTCGAGGCTCTTCCCCACTTTCTCTTCTATTAGTTTCAGTGTATCTGGTTTTATGTGGAGATCCTTGATCTACTTGAGCTTTGTACAAGGAAATAAGAATGGATCTATTTGCATTTTTCTACATGCTGACCTCCAGTTGAACCAACACCATTTGTTGAAAATGCTGTCCACTGGAGGTTTTAGCTCCTTTGTCTTTGTCATTGAGGTGCGTTTCCTGTATGAAGCAAAATGTTGGGTTCTGTTTGCATATCCAGTCTGTTAGTCTATGTCTTTTTACTGAGGAATTGAATTCATTAATATTTAGAGATACTAAGGAGAAGTGATTGTTGCTTCCTATTATTTTTGTTATTAGAGGTGGAGTTATGTTTGTGTGGCTGTCTTCTTTTGGGTATTTGAAAGATTACTTTCTTGCTTTTTTCTAGGTTGTAGTTTCCTTCCTTAGGTTGAAGTTTTCCATCTATTATCCTTTGTAGGGCTGGATTTGTGGAAAGATATTGTGTAAATTTGCTTTTGTCATGGGAAATCTTGATTTCTCCATCTGTAGTAATTGAGAGTTTTGCTGGGTATAGTAGTCTGGGCTGCCATTTGCATTCTGTTAGGGTTTGTATGACATCTGTCAAGGATCTTTTGGCTTTTATAGTCTCTGGTGAGAAGTCTTGTGTAATTCTTATAGGTCTGTCTTTATATGTTACTTGACCTTTTTCCCTTACTGCTTTTAATATTCATTCTTTGTTTTGTGCATTTGGTGTTTTGATTATTATCTGACAGGAGGAGTTTCTTTTCTAGTCTAGTCTACTTGGAGTTCTGTAGTCTTCTTGTATGTTCATAGGCATCTCTTTCTTTAGGTTAGGGAAGTTTTCTTCTATAATTTTGTTGAAGATATTTACTGGCCCTTTAAGTTGGGAATCTTCACTCTCATCTACACCTATTATCCTTAGGTTTGGTCTTCTCATTGTGTCCTGGATTTCCTGGATGTTTTGAGTTAGGAGCTTTTCCATTTTGCATTTTCTTTGACAGTTGTGTCAATGTTTTCCATGGTATCTTCTGCACATGAGATTCTCTCTTCTATCTCTTATATTCTGTTGTCGATGTTTGCATCTATGACTCCTAATCTCTTTCATAGGTTTGCTATCTCCTGGGTAGTCTTCCATTGTGATTTCTTTATTGTTTCTACTTCCATTTCTAAAATGGATGGTTTTATTTAATTCTTTTACCTGTTTGGTTGTGTTTTCTTGTAATTCTTTAAGGGATTTTTGTGTTTCCTCTTTAAGGGCTTCTACCTATTTACCTGTGTTCTCCTGTGTTTCTTTAAGGGAGTTATTTATGTCCTTAAATTCCTCCATCATCAACATGAGATTGATTTTAAATCTGAATCTTGCTTTTCTGGTGTCATGGGGCATCTAGGACTTTCTATGGTAGGAGAACTTGGTTCTGATGATGTCATGCAACCTTGGTTTCTCTTGTTTATGTTCTTGTGCTTGCCTTTTGCCATCTGGTTATTTCTAGTGCTACCTGTACTCACTGTCTCTGACTGGAGCCTGTCTCTCCTGTTATCTTGGTTTGCTCAGAACTCCTCAGAGTCCAGCTGTCTCTGTGATCGTGTGATCCTGAGATCCTGGATGAAAGAGCTCCTGGGACTCAGGCTGCCTCTGGGATCCTGAAATCCTATTATTATGGGTGTGTTAGAGCCCCTGGGAGTCCAGCTTCCTCAACCGCCCTGAGTGGAGTTGTTTTCTCTGCTGTTCTGAGTACAGTGGTTCCTCTACTGCTCTGAGTATGGTGGTTCCTCTAAGATGGGTCAGGATATGATGTCTTCACAGGAGCATACCAGCTAGGAGTAGAACTCTGAAGTTTTTTTTAAAACTCTTTAGGGACTAATGAGAAAGAAAAGGAAAAGGGAAAACAATCATACACGTGCACACGCATGCACAGGCACACGCACGCACAAGCAAGCAAGCATACATGAATGCTGGATGAAGAGGAAAAGAGCTCCACTTTCCTTTTATTTTTGCTTTCAGCCTTTTATACCTTCCCAGACAAAATTATCTATGTAAGAAATAATTTGCCTCACAGATAAAATGTTCCACAACCAGAAATTACAGCAGGAAAATTGATTACATGGTTTTCTAAATATTTTTATTTTTCATAAGTTCATAGTAAGTTTAAAGTAATAGTTCATGTCATAGGTTGATAAGGTTTAAGGAGTTACAGCAGAATTGTTTACATGTTTTTCCACTAAAAGGCATATCTAACTAAACATCTATTACTTTTTTTAAAGCTCCACAAGTTCATTATACATTTAAAGCAATAATTTTTATGTCATAAGTTAGCAAGGATTTTGTCAAGAAACAAATTATCTGTCTTGTGTCTTATTATTTTGAAGTCTTTATAGATTAACTAGTCAATAATTTATTTTCTGTCCTTGTACCTGTGATTGCCCATTACCAGTTTATGACCTTTAGTTATAGAAATTAGTGACTTCATTTCTAATCTAGAAAGAATGTTTTCCTTGATCATAAATTTGTTCCAAACATATTTTCTTTTCCCAGTGCAATTAGTTCGTGACACAGAACTCTATTTGTAGCTTTTTATTCTTTAAGGGGCTTAAAATTTACTTGAATCAATTCAGGAGAACCATAAAATCATTATCAGGAATTTAAAAATCACTAATTCATCTAAACAGCATTATTACCCAAAAGTGCATGTTCATATTGATCTGCAGGAAATTCACCCAATACTGACTATAGGCATAAAGAGTCTTTCTTTTTCCAGTCACATTTTGTCAGAAAAATGAGGAACAGAACAATGACAATTATAAGAAGGTTAGGGTCCATCAGCATCTAGAAGCAATCCTGGGACAAAGCTCCTGGGGCCCCACCTTTCCAGGATTCACCCATTGCAGCCATGCAAAATGGTAGGCTGACTCCAGGAAGCTTACTTGCTTGCCACAGCCTTCCCTACATGGCTTCTGCCAATGCCTGCTACTAGAAATATAGCTACTAAGGTAATGGACCTTTAAAAAGAATCAGCTACCCCTGCCACTAGAGAAGGTTCAGGTGTGGCTGCTATGTCACATGTGTATCAGTAGGTGGCAGAGAGGAGAGAGGCTATGTCTATGCTCAGTCATATGACCTGTGAACTTGTGAATGATTAATAGCTTAACACTCCCTGGAAAGGGTGAGCCTAGTCCAGCACCAGGGATTCCAGACAGGGAGCTAGCCTGAGATGACCACCAGTCCAGATGCTCATGTGCATGACTGGATGGTCTTCTAGGGTGGGGAGTAACCAGAGACTAGAAGAGACCTGCCTGGGACTGTCAGAGTGAGCCCTAGAGAGACAAGCCCCACATGAGCAATGTGGGTGGGCCCAACGAGGGGTGGCCCAAGTGAGGGGCAAGCCAAAGACAATCATCAACCCAGTGCCATGGGCTTGGACAGGGAGCTAGCCTGAGATGAGAGCCAGTTTGACATCACACAGGCCGTGGGAGGCAGTCCATGCCCAAGAGAACATCCTGCCTGGAGCCATCATGGAAATGTTGGATATATCACTTCTTAGATTACTCCCGAGACTACTTCAGACACTCAGAGACCATGAGTACACCACTAAGAGGAGCAAGTAAGTGGTGAAGAAATGGAAGAAAAAGAGAAACAGAAGGAGATGGACACACACACAAACACACACACACAAACACACACACACACACACACACACACACACACACACACACACACACACACGGCATAACTGGAGACTTGAGGGTAGAAAAGAACAGCCTAATTTGAGTAGCTGGGACCATGGTGGGGTCTTGGTTTATGCTGCTACTGGATACCAGTCTGGAACCATGTCCCTGTAGCATCAGGAGTCTATTACCACCAAAGGCCAGGTGGATATCCCTGATCTGGACTTCAGTCTGGAAACATTTTGATGTCTGAGGGCTATGCAGAACTGCCCCCAACTCCTTGCCTAGGCATTGTAGGAGAGCTGACCTTGTGGTCCTGAGAGCAGGAGGGCTGTCTCTGTCCCTTACCTGGTACAGTGCTCTGGATAATAGGCTCTGCAACTAAAGTCAGTAGAGCTGACCTTAGTGACAGGGGCATGGGTGAGCTAATGTGTGTATGGGAGCATTGAGGTTCCAGTATTGATACTGCACCAGATGTCAGAGGCCTCATAACAGACCAAATACCTCATTACAATAAACATTTGCAACCAAAGAAATGCAGAGGAAATGGTATACTGAGGAACACAGTGTGACACACTTTAGCTTACACAAGATTTTCTTTTTCTTTTCTCTTGGAGGAGAGGCTGCAAGGGTCCAGGGCAGGTATGAGGGAAGTGGGGGATAAGTGGGATTGGGGTTCATGATGTGAAATTCACAAAGAACTAATAAAAATGTTTTGGTTTTTTTAAAAAATAATCTATACCATCAGAAATTTACTAAACTTAATAATAGGTAATTACATTCTAAACCTTATCCTTATACTCATAGATAAGTGTAACTACACTTCTCGTCAAAGCCTCTTTTTAAAGCAAATGGAAACCATCACAGTAATCTACAAGTGAAAAAAATGAATAGATCAACAGATCATTGGGCGCCTAGCTCCAACAGACACATCTACATCATTGCTCAAAGAACATCTCAGGAAAGAGAATGGAAAGATTGCAAGACCCATAAGACCTGGAAGTGAAACAGTGTGTCCTAGAGATGGCTGCATAAACAAGACTGGAGAACAATGGCAGTAACAATAGACATGTTCATGTGGAAGGTGGAAATTTTTGCAGGGTCCCACCCCTAGACAAAGAATTACAATTATTGACTGCTTGGAGAAGAGATGAACTCTTCCTTTATTAGCTGTCCAATGAGAAATAGTCATCCCTGAAACTATAAACAAACAACAAAAACAAACTCAGTATGCTGTAATTATGTATTTGTACACACACACACACACACACACACACACGTAACAATAATAAAGGAAAAGAGGTTATTAACTTGAGTGGGCATGGGAGGGCAGCTGGGAGGGCTGGAGGGAGGAAAAGGCATGTGATGTAGTTATATTTTAATTAAAATTTATTTCAAAAGCATTCAGAAACATGATTACAATCCAGATGTTTTAATGATAGGACTATACAATAGAAGTTTTAAATAATAGCTATATATGGCTATTGAGTACTTAAAATGTGTTTAGTATGACCCAGAAGCCAATTTGTTTTACTAAATTGAATTTGAATAGTCACATGTAACTAATGTCCACTGTACCAAATAACACCATGTCCGACTATTAAAACTTTAAATCTGAAAAAATGTAACTAAGCATTCTGATATCATTTAGAAGTTCTTTGTAAAGGAATAACATTGACTTAGTTTACATCTGATATTAATTCAATTAATTCTTACAATTCACTTACATTTGTTTAGACTGCAGGGACAACTTACGCTCTTTTAGACGACTTTTAATATCTTCAAATTTACATATGATCTTTGTAATTTGTGTAATGCCCAAATGGACGAATTTATCATCTGATGGAATATCTGTTTGTAAAGTAGTTTGGTCTTTACTTATCTAAAGTTACAAAATTGGACAGTTACTAAATACCCATTTTGATCTCATGCCTTAAGAGAATTTTATTATTTTCTTTATCAATTTGAATACGTTTATCAAATCAGAATACTTCTGAACAATTCCTGAAGCTTCCTTGGAAACTATTCTTTCATGCTTAAAGGAATATATATATTCTCTCCCAAAGCAGAATTGAAAGTTTTTGAAGACAGAGAACACTTATTCTTAGCCTAATTTTTAAAGTATTTGAAAATCCAAAAAGCAAAGGATATCATTAAAGAACAGAATAAATTTTAAAAAAAAATCAATATAATTTTATGTTTGCTTATATTATGGATAATTTTTAAGCCAGGCAGTGGTGGCACACTCCTTTAATCCCAGCACTTGGAACGCAGAGGCAGGTGGATTTCTGAGTTCGAGGCCAGCCTGGTCTACAGAGTAAGTTCCAGGACAGCCAGGGCTATACAGAGAAACCCTGTCTCAAAAAGAAAAAAAATAAATATAAGAGAAATTTTAAGTTGATAAATTCCCACCACTTTTATGTAAATTAGAGAGAGAAAGTGAGTGAAATTTACATTATTCTTTAGGAGAAAAAAGATCCAATAAATTTGTTCTTTACTGGATTCATTCAGAAAACTCATTTGTAAATTACTGATAAACATTTTCCTACAAACGAATTATTTTTCAACATAAATCAAAATATTACTTTATAATCAATGGTTACTGAAACATTTGATTTATACATACTTCAAATTGATTTTCAAATGGGTCAAATACTAATATAATTAACAGATAAGAAGTTATATTTTACCTCCTCCATTTGGTTGATTGTTGCTGAAACCACTTTATAAAAAAAAAAAGAGAAAGTTAATACACATGTGTCTGTAACCCTGTATCTGCCAAGCACCATTCCTGACTCATGTGTGTCACACAGGGTTCAGAAGAGGGATAATGTAACATACAACTGCAAGATAAACTTAAAAATATCCAGTGGCAACCAGGAAATGGTGCAATTTCAAAACCTAGATCATCTTTGCTTAATATGCATTCTTCTCTTTACTTTTAGTTGCAATGAATTGAAACACATACCTTGAAAAGAGACACCAAAATCTGGAAAACAAAGTTTTAGATAGTATATTTAAAGATAAAATAAGTATCATAGAACATTTATAATTATCAATGATAAATTTGCTAAAATTACTATGATTTATATTGCTAAGGCAAATACAAATCTGAAGTTCCAAAGTTATAATAACTTTGTGGTTATGATGTTTACTCCATTTTGAATATGCAACTACATCTGGAATAAAAAAATAGCTTTTCACTCTATAGGACTATATTTGGAAACTCCTAAATTATTCATATCTAATATATTGTTCATAAAATTAATCAAAAGTTTCCAGAAGAAAGCCATACCTGTGTTATATGTTCTACAAGAGGTGATTAGCTGATTGAAACACAAATGATAGTGGAGATGTGCAATTTCAGAGGGAAATCACCTTGGGCTACCTCAGCCTCCAAATAGTCATTTATTGTTGACCTCTGTGTGACCAAATATTCTTGTGATTATTAGATCAATCAGTTTCCAATGTACAGAGAAGATCCATAAATTCTATCCACTGAAAGGCTAAGAATATATCAATTAGCATCTGAGGGCTACAGCAGAGATTTCCCCACTGTGCCATAATCTGCCTACCTGATGTTCCCAGAAGAGTATTTGAACAATGCTTGATTTATAACTTTCTTTGTTCTGCTAGTATAAAAAGTTCATGATTTACTCCAAGATAGTTTATTTTGTGAGGTCACTGTAAATATTGTTTTTCTGTTTTCTTTCTATGCATGTTTGTCATTTGTGTACAAGAAGGCCACTGATTTTTGTGTCTAAATTTTGTTTCCTTTTCTTTTACTGAATATATTTATGAGTAGAGTTTTTTTTGCTCACAGCTAACCATTAAACTGATCATGGGGTTCCCAATGGAGAAGATAGAGTGAAGGCTGAAGGAGTTGAGAGGATTCGAGACACCATGAGGAAAGCAACAATCCCAACCAACCAGAGCCCCCAGGGTCTAAACCACCAGCCTGGGAGTGCTTAGGGAGGGACCCATGGCTCCAGCTATATATGCAAGGGAGCTATATATAAGTGGGAGAAGAGATCCTTGGTCCCATGAAGGCTGGACGTCGTGGGGGGGGATACTCGAGGGTGGGAGGTGAGGTACAGGGGAGGGTGGAAGGGGGTACACCAATGTGGAGGCAGGAGGAGGGGGGAAGGGATAGTGAGTTCCTGGGAGGGAGGGGGGAAAAACGGGGTAAGGAGAGAAATCTGAAATGTAAAAAAAATTTTCCAATAAAAAATTTCCAATAAAAAAAAAAGAAGAGAGGATTGCATATTTATCCTAATTATTATTACATTCTGAGACAAAACATCATGAAGAAGGCAACTTATCAAAGAAAGATTTAGAGTCCATGATGAAGGAACAAAGGCATTGTGTCAGAACAGCTCTAGGGCTCACATCTTGATCTGAAAGCAACAAGAAGAGAAAGCACTCTAGGAATGGCCTGAGTTTTTTAAGTTTCAAAGCCACCCCCTGTGACATACTTTCGCCAACAGGGCCATACCTCCAAAAGGTTCCTCCAACTGGGGACCAATATTTTAACCATAGCCTCTATGGGAGCCACTTTCACTCAAACTACCACAATCTACTCCATGGTCCTCAAAGACATGTGTTCATACCATAATGAAATACGTATTTATTTTTCAGTCTCAACACTGTTTAAAGTCCACCATTCAGAATCTGTTGTGAGACTCAGGTCAATCACTTAATTGTAAAATCAAAATACAAATTTCATACTTTCAACATACAATGGAACAAAATATACATTACCATTCCAAAAGGAAGGAATCCAGGCTCAGTGTGGAAACACCTGACCAAAGCAAGACAAAGCAAGACATAGCTGGGCAAAGTCCTGTAGCTGAGCTGTGTCTGAGGTCAGAGGGCTTAGCTGGCTCCAGAATTACAGCTCTGCTTCCTGCAAGATATATGTCTCTCTCTTGTGATGTTCCAATCCCCACTATAGCCCTCCTTGGCAGACAGCCTAGGGCTCTGACACCTCTAACATCTTGGGGTCTCCAACACAATCCAGGCTTCACTGTCTTTCACACAGTAGACTCTTGGAGCCTCTTGCCCTTTCAGGGCCTTTATACAAGGACTGCCCTGCTATACTATACAGCTTCAGCTTCAGCAGCTTTTTCTATCCGTGGAGTAAGATTCTACACAACTTTACTCATGAATTCATGGCTCTAAAGTCAGAACAACAGTGGGTGGTGGTGTCAAGTTCAGCTGCATGCTTGGGAGAATCTGGCCCCTTGAATCCCATTTGCAGCAGCTTTTGTCTGCTGTTTTTAGGAGCAGGCAATGTCTTAATCTTTTTTCTTTCACTGGAGAAAGGAAGTTTTGCTGGGTTGGGTCTTGCCCTGAGAACACCTCAGGCCTTTCTTCAATCTTCTTATCTTTTGGCTCCAGCATTAAATTTTCTGGTACATTATTTCTCTCTTAAAACTTTACATTTTGTATTGTTTTCTGCCTTATTTGCTCTTTTTCATTGTAGACCTGCATAAGAGGGATTACTAGTAAGCACTGGGCAGAGTCAATAGAAGGGTGCCTTGAAACCTCCTCTATTAAAGAATTTTAATGTGACCTCAGATAAATTCTCAGCACATGCGTAGAAGGCAGCCGCATTCTTTGCCAAAATGTCACAGGAATTGTCTCTTATCCAGAGGGTAAGATTGTTCCTCTCTGAAACCACTTGAGCAGGGCCACCACAGTCTGCATGGATCTCAGTCTTCCAAGCTTCTACTAAGCCCATTAAGTTCCACTTTCAGCATTCATCTGTGTTCTGAGTCCAAAGTCCAATAAATTTTCCACTTTCCTTCAAAATTCCATAGCAATACTCTACTTCTGTCTTAATTGTTTTTAAATTGCTGTGACAACAGTTTTAAGTATGGTGTCTTCATTAAATCCCTCCCCTCAGAGCTCAGGGAACCCCACAGAAGAAGAGGTAGAAAACATGTAAGAGCCAGAGAGGACGGAGAACACCAGGAGAACAAAGTCCTTTGAATCAATAGGCAACAGGCATATGAACTCACAGAGACTGAAACAGTAGGCACACAGCCCACACAGAACTGCACCAGGTGTGCTGCATATATACTATAGTTTCAGGAGCCATAATGAGATAACTAATAACTAACAGGTGATCGTCCTGAGATGGCCTGCTTGAGATTATTATATAATTTGTGACAGGTTCGACCTAATGTAGCAAGGCTGTAAGGGATTCATTTTAGGAAAGATTCCTGCTATTAATATGCCTTTTCTGTTATTATTAAACATATATAATAATCACTAAGTAATAGCCCACCTCTTTGGAGCAAATCTCTGCAGATCCATGAAGATGTACTATCTTGTAGTGATGCTATATAGACATATAGATGACTTAAGTCTTAATGATGATGATTCTATAAGAATTCCTAAAATTATATCAGTGATTATTAAGCTCTTTTATAATGGGACTGCTATTAAGTCCCTTTCTTATAGTCAAAACTGCAGTGAGAACTCTGCCAGTCTCCCAAGTGTCACCAGTTAATTGCTCTTAGATAGTAGCTAGACTTTCTCCTACTCAGAACACGTTCCAAGAGGTTGTAAAACATTAACCAAAGGTCATAAAAAGGGAACTAATGATTTATTATAGGTGCTAGGACAGAAGGGAAAAGGCTCTAGCAATTAATCCTTTACCTAATCTCCTGCTGCTTTAGGATGAAGTGCTAAGTGCCAAAAACTGCAGTTTCTGGCCACAGAAGAACACAGAAGGCAGGTCAGCTACAGTAGCATAGAAACTTAGACTTAGATAAGTAAACTTTTTATTACACAGCAACCCTAAATATCTTGTAAGACAAAGTCTTACCCTGGATCTCGTAAGACCAAGTGTTACCCTCCACTGATGCTCTTTCACCTCTGCTGCCTCAAGAAGAACTGACAAGAAAAAAGAACTCCCTCTGCCAGGGCTGGTCCCTGGCATTACAGCTTTCTGTTTATTATTTTTATGGAACTTCTGAGTATATGAACAAGTGACTCTCTGATTTTTGTGCCTTCTCTCTGATGCTTTCCTTTTGTTGATTTGCCTTGCTCAACTTCAATGTGATGGATTTATTTTATTTTATTATGTTTGATGTTATCTCTTAGAAATTAGAAACAGAAAGGGAGTGCATCTATATGGAAGGGGAAGTGGGGAGAAACAGGGATGAGTGGAGGCTGTATAAACTGTAATCAGGATATATTCTATGAGAAAATAATCTTCACTAAAAAAGGAAAAATAAAGAGAGAAGGAAAAGGAATCATAGTTTTTGCACATTATACTTTGTTTAACTTTCATCTCTGCCTCTTTAAAGAAATGATGGTGGCAAAGCACTGATTATAAAAGAAGAGTTTGTGGGTGGGGAAAAGATACAAATGAGTTGTCTGGGGCGTGTGGAAGCATCCAGCTTTCCTGTCACAATGATAAAATGCTTTGAGTTACTCTGAGGTGGAGGCCTCAGAGCATTGTATTGTTAGGGTTTGAGAGTCACTGAAGGAGGACCCCATATTCAAATAGTATGTAAGAACAATAGAGCATCTATTCTGCAGAAACAACTGACATGAAGGGATCACCACTGCTTTGAAATGATGACCCAGACAAAGACACTCAGGCCTCTTTTAAATAATAAGACTGCTATTAGATCCTTTCTGATGTCAAAACTGTGATGGCAACTCTGCCAGCCTTCAAGTGTTGTGAGTTAATTGTTTCTGAGACGGCCAACAGGCATCTAAAACTTAGAACACATTTCAAGAGGTTGTAAAATCGTTAACCAAAGATCATAAAAAGGGAACTAAGGATATACTACGGGTGGAAGGACAGAAGATAAGATATTGACTGGGTTTATCTACACAAACCTTCAGGGATAACTTAGTTATGGTCTTTAACTCTTGATGAACCTGTAGAGCTAGTGACAGATGATGAATATTTCCCAGAAAATTACTCTCAGTGGACATGCCTGTACACATTCTCTGTTGTAAACCTCTTATTCAATTTATGACCTGAATGCATGTGCAACCTTGTGGTAAACTTTTACCGTGCGTTCATGCACTCGGAAAGAAGTATAAGTTCTGGGGACAAAGAGCAGAGACAGACTTTCCTCCACTTTTATCTTCCTGAAACTTCAACTAACAGGCTGGGAGTTAAAGCTGTGCGGTTCCTGCAGAGATAGAACAAAGGCTATTTTACTTAAGCCCTCTCTGTTTTACTATGAGGTACTAAATGCCTGAGACAGCAGCTTCTAGCCTCAGAACAACTCAGACAGGCAGCTCAGCTACAAAAGCAAAGTGACTTAGACTTAAGATAGGTAAACATTTTATTATTACATTGTTAGGGTTAGGTAATCTAAAATTAGGATGCCCTAGATGGGCTGCTTTCCTGCTTCATAAATAATTAACTACAGGATGTGCTGTCCAGGACAGACAGTCTAGTCTGAGACAAGATATCTCCCATTCATATGGCTATCATCAGGCTCTTCCTCTGGTGGAGGATTTTATTTTCTTGCTCCTGGACTTTGAGGACTTCTGCTGGAACAGATGGCTTATGGCCTAGTTTCCGAGTGGAGACAAAATGGGATGAGCAGGATGTAAATGTAGTAAATCTCCCCCACTTTTCTGCTCTAAAATGGTTACTTTAACAGTTATTTGAATTTCAACCAATATTAGTAATTGTTTCCCAAGATAATATTCTTATTAATTATTTGAGAATTATATATAATACACCCGATCACACCTGTTTCCCATCCCTTCCAGGCCTACTTTCCCACTCTTGTGCCCCCCTCACCCACCAAAAAAAGAAAAGAAAAAACATTTTTTAAGTTGAAAAACTTGCTATCTTACTCTATAATAGTCCCTCATTGTAAAGACTTTCATTATTCATTTAAAAATATTTCAACAATTATCTTTGAATTTGATTTATGTATTTTCTGCATATTTATATGTATTTTAAGATATGAATTAAGCACTTTTTTCATTCAAAATCTATGTTGTTACTAATTGAAAGTTTTAGGACATAAAATAAAGGAATAGCATTAAAAAGTAAATAGATCCTTTGGCCTGGGGCGGACCAGCAGCTGGTCTGCTCCTGTGGAAACACCGGATCCTGAGACATCCTAGAGGGACCCACTGCACCCAGAGCAGAGGAGCAGAGGACACTTAGCGGGTCTGCGCCTGTGGAAACATCTGATCCTGAGACATCCTAGAACACCTACTGCATCCAGAGCAGAGGGAGCTTAGGATCACAGGAACACAGAGACATCTGGAATCCGAGGAGATCTGACACAAGCAAGATAACTGGAAAGACAGACTCCAGTCAGACACAGTGAGCACAGGTAACACTAGAGTCAACCAGATGGCGAAAGGCAAGAGCAAGAACACAAGCAACAGAAACCAAAGTTACTGACATCATCAGAACCCAGTTCTCCCACCATAGCAAGCCCTGGATACTCCATCACACAGGAAAAACAGACTCAGAATTAAAATCACTTCTCATGATGATGATGGAGGATTTCAAGAAGGACATAAGTAACTCCCTTAAAGAAATACAGGAGAACACAGGTAAACAGGTAGAAGCCCTCAAAGAGGAAATACAAAAATCCTTGAAAGAATTGAAAGAGAACACAGGTAAACAGGTAGAAGCCCTTAAAGAGGAAACACAAAAATCCTTTAAAGAATTTCAAGAAAACACAACCAAAAAAGGTGAAGGAATTGAACAAAACCATCCAGGATCTAAAACTGGAAATAGAAACAATAAAGAAATCTCAAAGGGAGACTACTCTGGAGATAGAAAACATAGGAAAGAGATCAGGAGTCATAGATGAAAGCATCACCAACAGAATACAAGAGATAGAAGAGAGAATCTCATGCACAGAAGATACCATGGAAAACATTGACACAACAGTCAAAGAAAATGCAAAATGCAAAAAGCTCCTAACACAGAACATCCAGGAAAGCCAAGATGCAATCAGGAGACCAAACCTAAGGATAATAGGTATAGATGAGAGTGAAGATTCCCAATCTAAAGGGTCCAGTAAATATCTTCAACAAAATTATAGAGGAAAATTTACCCAACCTAAAGAACAAGACACACATAAACATACAAGAAGCCTACAGAACACCAAACAGACTAGACCAGAAAAGAAATACCTCCCGTCACATAATAATCAAAACACCAAATGCACAAAACAAAGAAAAATACTAAAAGCAGTAAGGGAAAAAGGTCAAGTAACATATAAAGGCAGACCTATAAGAATTACACCAGACTTTTCACCAGAGACTATAAAAGCCAGAAGATCCTGGACTGATATCATACAGACACTAAGGAAACACAAATGGCAGCCCAGACTGCTATACCGAGCAAAACTCTCAATCACTATAGATGGAGAAACCGAGATATTCCATGACAAAACCAAATTTGCACAATATCTTCCCACAAACCCAGCACTTCAAAGGATAATTGATGGAAAACGCCAACACAAGGAAGGAAACTACAACCGAGAAGAAGCATGGAAGTAATCTTTCAACAACACCCCCCAAAAAAGGTAGCTACACAAACATAATTCCACCTCTAATAACAAAAATAACAGGAAGCAACAATCATTTTTCCTTAATATCCCTTAACATCAATGGACTCAATTCTCCAATAAAAAGATGTAGACTATCAGACTGGATACATAAACAGGACCCAGAATTTTTTGCATACAAGAAACGCACCTCAGAGCCGGCGGTGGTGGCGCACGCCTTTAATCCCTGCACTTGGGAGGCAGAGGCAGGAGGATTTCTGAGTTCGAGGCCAGCCTGGTCTACAGAGTGAGTTCCAGGACAGCCTGAGCTACACAGAGAAACCCTGTCTCGAAAAACCAAAAAAAAAAAAAAAAAAAAAAAAAAAGAAACGCACCTCAGTGACAAAGACAGACATTACCTCAGAGTAAAAGGCTGGAAAACAATTTTCCAAGCAAATGGTCCCAAGAAACAAGCTGGAGTAGCCATTCTAATATCAAATAAAATCGACTTTCAACCAAAAGTAATCAAAAAACACAAGGAAGGACACTTCATACTCATTAAAGGAAAAATCTACCAAGATGAACTCTCAATTCTGAACATCTATGCTCCAAATGCAAGGGCACCTACATACATAAAAGAAACTTTACTAAAGCTCAAAGCACACATTACACCTCACACAATAATAGTGGGGGATTTTAACACCCTGCTCTCTCCAATGGCCAGATCGTGGAAACAGAAACTAAACAAAGACACATTGAAATTAACAGAAGTTATGGACCAAATGGATTTAACAGATATCTATAGAACATTTCATCCTAAAGCAAAAGAATATACCTTTTTCTCAGCACCTCATGGTACATTCTCCAAAATAGACCATATAATTGGTCACAAAACAGTCCTCAACAGATACAACAAGATTGAAATAATCCCCTGCATCCTATCAGATCACCACGGACTAAGGCTGGTCTTTAATAATGACAGAACCAAGGGAAAACCCACATCCATGTGGAAACTGAACAATGCTCTACTCAATGATAACTCTGTCAAGGAAGAAATAAAGAAAGAAATCAAAGACTTTCTAGAATTTAATGAAAATGAGGAAACATCATACCAGAACTTGTGGGACTCCATGAAAGCAGTGCTAAGAGGAAAACTCATAGCTCTAAGCGCCTACAAAAAGAAATTGGAGAGAGCACACATTAATAACTTGACAGCACACCTGAAAGCTCTAGAACAAAAAGAAGCAAATACACCCAAGAGGAGTAGGCGTCAGGAAATAATCAAACTCAAGGCTGAAATCAACCGAGTAGAAACAGAAAGAACTATACAAAATATCAACAAAACCAGGAGTTGGTTCTTTGAGAAAATCAACAAGATAGATAAACCCTTAGCCAGATTAACCAGAGGGCACAGAGACAGTACCCAAATTAATAAAATCAGATCTGAAAAGGGAGACATAACAACAGAAACTGAGGAAATTCAAAAAATCATCAGATCCTACTACAAAGGCCTATACTCAACAAAACTGGAAAATCTGGATGAAATGGACAATTTTCTAGACAGATACCAGGTACCAAAGTTAAATGAGGAGCAAAGAAACCATCTAAACAGTCTCATAACCCCTAAAGAAATAGCAGCAGTCATTAAAAGTCTCCCCACCAAAAAAAGCCCAGGACCAGATGGTTTTAGTGGAGAATTCTATCAGACCTTGAAGGAAGACCTAATACCAATTCTCTTCAAATTATTCCACAAAATAGAAACAGAAGGAACACTACCCAATTCGTTCTATGAAGCTACAATCACACTCATACCTAAACCTCACAAAGACCCAACAAAGAAATAACTTCAGACCTATCTCTCTTATGAATATTGATGCAAAAATACTCAACAAAATTCTAGCAAACCGAATCCAAGAACACATCAAAACAATCATTCATCATGATCAAGTGGGCTTTATCCCAGGAATTCAGGGATGGATCAATATTCGGAAATCCATCAATGTAATCCACTATATAAACAAACTCAAAGAAAAAAACCACATGATCATCTCACTAGACGATGGGAAAGCATTTGACAAAATTCAACATCCCTTCATGGTAAAAGTCTTGGAAAGATCAGGAATTCAAGGCCCATACCTAAACATAGTAAAAGCAATATACAGCAAACCAGTAGCTAACATCAAACTAAATGGAGAGAAACTTGAAACATTCCCACTAAGATCAGGAACTAGACAAGGCTGCCGACTCTCTCCCTACCTATTCAATATAGTAGTGGAAGTCCTAGCCAGAGCAATTAGACAACAAAAAGAAATCAAAGGAATACAAATAGGAAAGGAAGAAGTCAAACTATCACTATTTGCAGATGATATGATAGTATACTTAAGTGACCCCAAAAACTCCACCAGGGAACTCTTAAACCTGATAAACAACTTCAGCAAGGTGGCAGGTTATAAAATCAACTCGAACAAATCAGTAGCCTTCCTCTACATGAAAGATAAACAGGCTGAAAAAGAAATTAGGGAAATGACACCCTTCACAATAGTCACACATAATATAAAATACCTCGGGGTGAATCTAACCAAGCAAGTGAAAGATCTGTATGACAAGAACTTCAAGTCTCTGAAGAAAGAAATTGAAGAAGATCTCAGGAAATGGAAAGATCTCCCATGCTCATGGATTGGCAGGATTAGTATAGTAAAAATGGCCATCTTGCCAAAAGCAATCTACAGATTCAATGCCATCCCCATTAAAATACCAACTCAATTCTTTACAGAACTAGAAAGAGAAATTCTCAAATTTATTTGGAACAACAAAAAACCCAGGATAGCGAAAACCATCCTCAACAATAAAAGAACTTCTGGAGGAATCGCCATCCCTGACCTCAAGCTGTACTACAGAGCAGTAGTTATAAAAACGGCCTGGTATTGGTACAGAGACAGGCAGGAAGATCAGTGGAATAGAGTTGAAGACCCAGAAATGAACCCACACACCTATGATCACTTGATCTTTGACAAAGGAGCTAAAACCATCCAGTGGAACAAGGACAGCTTTTTCAACAAATGGTGCTGGTTCAACTGGAGGACAGCATGCAGAAGAATGCAAATCGATCCATTCCTATCTCCTTGTACAAAGCTCAAGTCCAGGTGGATAAAGGACCTTCACATAAAACCAGACACACTGAAACTAATAGAAGAGAAGATGAGGAAGACCCTCGAATACCTAGGCACAGGGGGAAAGTTCCTGAACAGAACACCAATGGCCTATGCTCTAAGATCAAGAATTGACAAATGAGACTTCATAAAATTGCAAAGTTTCTGTAAGGCAAAGGACACTGTCAATAGGACAAAACGGCAACCAACAGATTGGGAAAAGATCTTTACCAATCCCACATCCGATAGAGGATTAATATCCAATATATACAAAGAACTCAAGAAATTAGACTCTAGGCAACCAAATAACCCTATTAAAAAATGGAGTAAGGAGCTAAACAAAGAATTCTCAACTGAGGAAATGTGAATGGCCGAGAAGCACCTAAAGAAATGTTCAGCATCCTTGGTCATCAGGGAAATGCAAATCAAAACAACCCTGAGATTCCACTTCACACCAGTCAGAATGGCTAAAATCAAAAACTCAGGTGATAGCAGATGCTGGCTAGGATGTGGAGAAAGAGGAACACTCCTCCATTGTTGGTGGGATTGCAAGATGGTGCAACCACTATGGAAATCAGTCTGGCGGTTCCTCAGAAAATTGGGCATATCACTACCTGAGGACCCAGCTATACCACTCCTGGGTATATATCCAGAAGATGCTCTAACACATAACAAGGACATATGCTCCACTATGTTCATAGCAGCTTTATTTATAATAGCCAGAAACTGGAAAGAACCCAGATGCCCTTCAACAGAGGAATGGATACAAAAAATGTGGTACATTTATACAATGGAATATTACTCAGCTATTAAAAACAATGAATTTGATAAATTCTTATATAAATGGATGGAACTAGAAAATATCATCCTGAGTGAAGTAACCCAATCACAAAAGAACTTACATGGTATTCACTCACTGATTATTGGATTTTAGCCCCGAAGCCTGAAATACCCAAGATTCACCTCACAGACCACATAAACCTCATGAAGAATGATGACCAAGTAGGGGAGGCTTAGTCCTTCATAGAAGGAGTAACAAAATACTCAAGGGTGCAAATATGGAGACACAGTGCAGGACAGAAACTGAAGGAGGGACTGTCTACAGACCATTCACCTGGATATCCATCCTATGTGCAGTCACCAAAGGTAGAGGTTGGTGTGGATGTCAGGATGTACATGCTGACAGGAGCCTGATATAGCTGTCTCCTTAGAAGTCTGCAAGAGTCTGACATACTCAGAGGCAGATGCTCACAGCTAACCATTAAACTGAGCATGGGGTTCCCAATGGAGAAGATAGAGTGAAGGCTGAAGGAGTTGAGAGGATTCACGACACCACGAGGAAAGCAACTATCCCAACCAACCAGAGCCCCCAGGGTCTAAACCACCAGCCTGGGAGCGCTTAGGGAGGGACCCATGGCTCCAGCTATATATGCAAGGGAGCTATATATAAGTGGGAGAAGAGATCCTTGGTCCCATGAAGGCTGGATGTCGTCGGGGGGGGGGATACTCGAGGGTGGGGAGGTGAGGTACAGGGGAGGGTGGGTGGGGGTACACCAATGTGGAGGCAGGAGGAGGGGGGAAGGGATAGTGAGTTCCTGGGAGGGAGGGGGGGAAATGGGGTAAGGAGAGAACATCTGAAATGTAAAAAAAATTTTCCAATAAAAAATTTCCAATAAAAAAAAAAAGTAAATAGATACCTTTAGAATTATCATCTAGTTAGAATGACAAAGGCTTTACAATTTCAGACAGACTCTGTAAGGGTAGAGCAAAGGCATAGCAGGAAGGAAGCTGGGAGCCTACATCTTGATCCAAATCAGGAGGCAGAGAAAGCACATTGGTAATGGTAGGATCCTTTTAAAGCTACAAATTTCAAAAGTACCATGACAACAAAGGCGTACTTTCTCCAACAAAGGCACACATTCTAATCCTTCACAAAATAGTGGCAACCAAATATGAGCTATAGGAGTAATTTTCATTCAAAGCACCACATATTTAAAGTTGAAATATCAAAAATGATTTTTTGAAAGTAATGATCTATATAAGCACAGTATTTGTAAACATTGTTTTTTTTTTTTCAAGAATGTTTGTAGAGTTATAGTGATACAGGGTACCACTAGAAGTAAATGTGTGAACAATTGAAGGGTTTTATAAAAATATTGGCTCTCAGTCAATCAGCATTATCAGTCTTATTTAGTAATATGACATGATTTAGAAACATTCCCAGGTTTCTAAAAACTACTAAAGTGATACAATATATTTTGATATATTTATAAGCTGTTTGTGTTTTTTTTCTCACCTTTTTAATGTCATATTTACCTTTTTCAGTTACTGATACAGATCCCTAATAATCATAATAGTCTCCTATCAGATCTAAATGATCCAAATATTTTGCTTATATGATTTTTCTTGCCCTTTTCTCTTTGTGGATGTTTTTTTAAAAAATAGACTCATGCTTTAATTTTGATATATCTGAGTTAATCAATCTTTTCTAATATGTCTTGTATTTCTTTGTCATTATGATTTGTATTTTGATGACCCTGGAGTTTACCAATTGGCTAGATTGGCTGACCAGCAAGCTCCATGGATCCATCCATCTCTATTCCTTATCCCAGTATTAGGCTTGCACATGTGTACTAACCAGATTTTATATAGATGTTGGGGATCTACCTCAGATCCTCATTCTTATTCAATAGGCAGGCACTTTACCAATGAAGCATTCTCTTCATCTTCTGATTTCTCTGCTTGTTCTACAGGTTTATAGTTCCATCTTCATATGGTAAAATATTGTTTGGATTACTGAGAACTTTAAGTTTTGAAATATTTTTCTTCAATTAGAAATGAACATAAAATAATGTTAGAAGTATTTAAAAGGGTAAATATTTAATTTGAAAATATAAACAAAAAGTAGTATGAACATTTGTATCAGTACAGTAACATGCAGAGCAGAAGCACAAAATAGAAGAATTAGCCATTGAGACAAAACAGTCATAATGAATTATGAAACAGATGACCAGAGGAGGAAAGCGGAAAAGGCAAAGACAAATTGAAATGGAATTTAGTGGTTTCTTTAAAAACTCAGTTGTGTCACATGATGTTTTTCTGGAAGCTGTCTTTTGAGAGATCAGGTGAGAGTGATGTTTAGAAAGAATATAAATAGAACTCCACAGTGAGAGGATGTTCTTGCATTGCTATCCCAATCAATGTTTTACTGGTCTTCGCTGGTCTTTTCTGGTCTTGACTTTGTAGTGAAAAATTCACCAAACAACTTTTGATGTTATTCTGACTGATTCTGGCCACTTCTGCTGGATTGTGCTATTGCTACTAATTCTTGTTTGGTGTTTGCTATTGAATTAGACTGTTGGTATCTGACAAAGAAGAGTGTAATTTCTCCAAGGAACTAGTTCTAAAGAGGTCCACAAACCTCTTTTTCTAATAATGTTTTTTGGTGGGTTAGAATGGAGGTTAAAGCATTTAAGATCCCTAAATAAAGTAGGTTTTGAAAAATCAAAGCCTACAACAATTGATGTCAGTTAAACAACACTACAAATGAAGTTGAACATGTATATAAATTACAGAATATAAAGTACATGACATTATCCATTATTAACTATATAGTGTCTATAGAACACACACTAAATGTTGACCCTCATGTATAAACACAAGTCTATTTTTCAGGTTACAAAAGAAAAATATTATACAGTAACCAGCTTTAACCACTCCAAAATGTCTTGTAAATACAATGAGCATGGTATGTTTTAAAACTTAAAGTATATTTGGAAACGAGCAAAATGTGATTTCATTTAAAATTTCAAAAAGTTTCATTTTTATTTTGTGTGGTTTTCTCATGTGAATGTTTGTGCATATATATTACATGTGTCGCTGCAGAGTACAGAAGAGTGTGCTGAAGCTCCTGGGACTAGAGCTACACATGAGTGTGCGTGACTATGTAGTACTGGAACCAACTCTGACTCTTCTGCCAGAGCAACAAATACTCTTTTTTTTTTTTTTTAGAATTATTTAGTTTATGAATATGAGTAGTACACTGTAGTTGTTCCCAGACAAACCAGAAGAGGGCATTGGGTCCCATTACAGATGGTTGTGAGCCACCATGTTGTTGGTGGGAATCAAACTCAGAACCTCTGGAAGAGCAGACAGTGCTCTTAACCACTGAGCCATCTCTCCAGCCCGCAACAAATACTCTTAACCACTTAGCTGTCTTTCTTGCCACACATTATTTCATTTTTGAAAAATTATATATAATAATATATATTATATAATATACATAAATATATTTATATATATTACATATATATGTGTATATATATATATATATATATATATATATATATATATATATATATATAAAATAACATATTGGGAAAAATAATAATATGTAAGGAAAAGCAGAAAGTCAACCATAACTGTGCTAATAGTATTTTTTTGTAGTAGGAATTAGTATTATGGTGATCATTTTTTTAAAAACATTTTTGTTTTTAAAGTAACATTAATCATAACATGATTTTGATAATACAGGCTTATTTTAAAAATGAAAATAAAATATAGAGATGATATTTGAAAGTACTGTATAGATGTTATATTTAAAGAAAAATCCACAGATATGTCTGCATTGAAAATAGAAAAATTAAAAAAAGAAGATTTTCTAATGACTTTTTTAATTCCCCAAAGGATTGATTCTAGGCTAATATTGCTTACTGGATATCACCTCACAGTTTCTACAACCAATACAAGCTCTCATAGCTTGCACCAGACACAACTTGGAATACATACGGTACGTTCTTCCTTAACTGCTTCCTCCAGCTGAGTTGTAAATTGTGAACAGCACAACAAGAATGAATTCATATCATCACCAACCTTCCAAAAAGAACCACAAAACAATTACTTTTAATTTTAGAGCCCACTTGTATATACACTTATTTCTTAATCTATTTAACTGTATTTGGAAAATATTTTGGTTTTGTTTAATTTCTGCTGCTTCAAACTTGAGTGGCAAGAAGCCATGTTTCAAATGTTATCACAGCAAACTCTCCTAGAAATGAAATGTGGAAGGAATTGTATGCTGAGAGTGATGACACAGCATGTTTTCCTCTTCTCATCTATACAACTGCAGAGACTCTAGCAACCTACCCTTACACTCCTGCTTTTATGATGGTCTAAAGAAAAGAACTACTGTGTTATAGTGTGTAGAATTGCACATGTTAGAAAGGTAACGTATGACTATGGATGAAGCTCAGTGGTAGAGCAGTTGTCCAGAAAACCCAAGGACATAGGTTCCAGCCTCAGCATCACACAAATAGAAAAGAATGTGAACTACAACTTTTGACTATAAATATAATTTCAGTGTTACCTACTAGTAGCCAATACAGTGCAAAGGTTAAATATCTTCTGGTAGATATTTCTATATCAGAAAACTAACCCATGTTAAATCAATCTTACACACTTATTTCCAGTTAAGATTCTCACAGAAGAAGGTGTTTACTGAAGAACAACCATTAATAATATTCACAGGAACAAAACTGATGAGACAAATGTATTATTCCAGCACTTGTAAGGTTGAGGCAGGAGATCTCAAGTTTCAGGCCATATAGAACGGAAGGGAATATTCAAGAGAACTTAGTGATGCCTTGTCTCAAAAAATTTAAGAATCATTTGTGTATGTGTGTATATGTGTGCCTGTGTGCATGGGTGTCATATGATCCATGAGGAGATCCGAGAACAGAAACTGATTCTTCATGTGAGTTCCAAGGACTTCACCCAGTCATCAGGCTTGGTAGCAAGCACCTTTACACACTGAACATTTTGCCTGCCCTCAAAAAATTTAAAGAAGTGGTAAAGTGCTTTTCAACCATACTTTAGGCCATGACTTCAACCCTTAGTATCAAAACAAACAAACAAACAAAGACTAGAAGAATCATCCAGAAAGTTGAAAAATGGATAAAGAAGATTAACCAATCACAAAAATAAAGAGAGTTCATTCCATTGCATTTAATTGCCACACACTGAATATCAATTTGAAAAGGTATGTAGTTTACCCCAAAACACTACAACTAAATACCCAAAGATCACTACAATAGACAAAGAAGACAAGAGAATGTAGCAGATATGCTTAGGAGTTATAATAATAATTTGTGTACTATGTAATTTAAGATAGTTGAGAGAGGATAAAAGGATAACTTGGAATACATAATTGGCAGGACCAATGGTCTTCAGGCCCTAGGGAAACCGAAGAACTGCTGTCATAATATTAAGCAGGCTACAGGAAAACAAAGGAGGTTGTAGGCAGAGGCCAGGGTCACTGAAATAAGTTCAGGAACTGACACCTATACAGATAAGGAAAGCAGTAAGAATTATGACAATAGGTGTAAGAAAAGCTGATTACCACATGCATGCTACTACTTTCATATTACACATAGCTTCTATAATACTAAAAGAGTTTCATTTTTGTTGCAAATAGTAACACATTTCTACTACTACTAATGATTATGATAGCAGTAAGAATTTCCAGACCCATAACAATGACTATAATGGGTAGATATCCTGAAAGGTGCAATAGTGGCACTTATATGCTGTGGTAACCAAACACTATCTAATTTGACTTAAGGCTTGGTAAGTAGGACAGAACATATTCCTAGTACTGTAAACCTTGCCAACTCCCTGTGGCTGGTGAGTCCCTGGACTTAGAGGAGAATGCTCTAAAACCACTCTAATTCCTAAGTGCATCTAATACATCTCCTTACATACACAGAGAGATAATGCTCTTTTACCTCCTCAAAGAAGCTTCTTTTGCAGCAGATAGGAGACCATCATAGAAATCCACAACTGTCTATTCTGCAAAGAACAACTGACCATGGGATGCTCATCTACAGTCAATACATCTACAACACAACCCTCGCAAAGGCTTGGGGAACACTGTAGAAGAGGGAGCAAAAATACTGTAAGAGTCAGAGGACCAGGATATCTGCTGTGAAATAATATCTTCCATATTTGACAAGAAATTGTGTCACATAAAATCTCAACAATATAGTCGCCTCAATAAGATATGAAAATGCAACCACTAGCTGATATGACAATGCAGATGAGGAAAATCTCACAGGGCCCTAATCCTAAATGAAGAGATGTAGGGAATGAATAGATACTGAGTGAGGGAAACTGATTCTTCTCCAGGGATGAGTCCTCTGAGAGGTTATTCAAAACCAAGGAATTTAATGAGCTGTGTACACATCATTTTCTGTTTATTGTATATACATACATTTATTATATATACATCCATATATATTATAAAATACTAACTAAAGAATAAGAAGGCATGGATTTGAGGGAGGGTATGGTAGGAGTTGAAGGGAGGAGAGGAAGGGTGAAAGGTTGCAAATATGATAGTCACATATGAAATTCTAACAAAATTAATATCAAAAAAATAGAAATGAGACCTAGTAAAAGGTACTGAAATAAGTATACCACAAAGATATAATAAAATGTCCTGTTTCTTAAGATAGGCATGTGTCCCAATAAGTTCAATGAAACAAAACCAAACTGCTGAATAACACTGGTACGAATATCCCTGGGAAGGAGTCAAAGGTGTCCTTTAGCACTGAAATGTAAAAAGAAATGAGAAACCTAACTCCACTGCTATTGTCACAAAAAAAGGACAGAAAAGCAAAAAAGAAAAGAAAAACTGAAAATTAACTTCCATACTTTTCAGTGAGGGAACAGAAAATGAGACAACAGAATTTGGGGAACTGAATTCCACAGAACAAGCTCCAATAAAACAAAGAACCAAAGCCCAAGCTATCTAAAGTGGGCATGGAGGAAACAGGATGGTCTTACTTATATACAATCTCAAAGTGCTCTGCTGTGGACAGACAGAATTGTGAGACGAAGAAAAATCAGTTGAGTATTTATCAGTTTTTCAGGCTATTGCACAGGGATTTCCTCAGATTTGAAAAGTTCCCTCCAGGATGGAAGAAGGCTGTTCCTTAGACTCAGGAAGTGAGCAAAATTTATACATTCAAGTATCCCCTGAAACTTGGAAGATTGATTCTTCCTCAATGTTAGATAAGCTCTAACAATTTCTGTGGGGAAGGGACTCTGATCCATAAGATGAGGCTACTTATGTGCGCATAAGTCATGCAGTGACCAATGTTCTTACCATTACCTGATAGTACAGCCCAGCTGAAGAACAGTGTGGCAGTGAAAACTGGTTTTCCACTTCCCACACTGAGGATGAGTCACTAGGCTAAATGGAGAGAAAAATTGTACCAGCTACTCAGTAGAAGTAGCTAGCCCTTTCATTCTTCTTGATTTTGTTGTTGGGGCTAAGCACAAAATTGTACTTTAAGCCTTGTCTGAACACAGCTACTGGAATGCAACAGGGTCTTCTGTTTTCACCACTATTATCTGTTACAACCCACAAACCACTGTAAGTTCAGATAAGAAAATGAAAAGCATTCAGACTGGAACTCTTAGCAAAAGAAATAACATATCTGGTGAGGGCAACATAGTTATCCCTTCAATAAATCAGCATGAAGTTCTGAGAATTAAAAGATACAATGACTAGTATCACAAGGTCAAAGATCATCACAAACAACAACTGTATGCCTGGCACTCATACCAAATGTGTAGAAACTAAAGCTTGAAACATAATGTCATTAACAATCCCTCCAAACTGTAAGACAAACAAATCATGAAAAAGATCTAAACAGTGAGCAAATTTAAATTCTGATGAACAAAATTAAATGCAATATAGATAAATGCAAATATTAAACAGATTTATGGAAACGTTCGACCCAGGTGTCTTATTAGATAGTTTAAATCAATCCATTTTAAAACTAGTTATAAATAAAATGATAATATTTTATATTTGAAGAGTAAAACTGGGGACTGGCAATATGGCTAAGAGAGGAAAGGGGCAGGCCTGGTAACCTGAATTTGATCCCTGGAACCCATGTAAAGGGGAAAGAACAAAACTAACTCCACAAAGTTTTACCCTGACCACTACATATATGCTATGGCACATGCAGCTGTTCATATACACAAAATAACAATGAAAAAACAAAAGTTAAAAAACTCAAGTACAAATATTGGATGAGACAAATGTATGCAAAACAGGGCTTACGAGATGGCTCAGCAGTTAAGAGTGTCTGAAGCCTTCTCAAAAGACTGGAATTCAGTCCCCAGCACCCATGTTGGATGGCTTACAACCTCCTGTTATTTTAGCCCACTGTCTTTTTCTGGCATCTGCAGGGGCCATCACATACATGCACATTCATACATGCAGACATTCACACATACATAAAAATAAAATTTTAAAAACACCTTAAAAGATTAAAACAAACAAACAAACAAACAAGCAAAAACAAGAAACAGAAACAACCAACTTAAGGAGAACCATACTGCGGTGTTACTAGGTGAATTAAAACAATTTACTAGATCTCAAAACCCTTTTCTTTTTCTACCTTAATGTTTAGAAAGGAGAATACTTTTTAAAACTTACTTTTTATTTATTTGGGGGTGAGGCTCATGTTTGCTTGCAAAAGTATACACGTGAAGTTCAGAATACGACTTGCAAGAGTTGGTCCTCTCCCTTCATTATGTATATCCCATATTTATAACTCAAGTAGTCAGACTATATGGCAGGCATCTTCACCCACTGAACCGTTTTGCTGGTGCAAGAATACTTTCTTATAGCTAAGGCAATCAAAATAACCAAGCTCATATTTAAACCTCATCATAGAAGCAAGACTATACAAAGTGGACTTACAGATAGTTAAGACAGGAGGAATTGGCTGAGGCTGGAAACATTATCACACTTTTGTCAAATGTCACAAGAGAATCTTTGTGTAGACAGTGATCTATTCAGACAATGTGTGTGTGGATTCTGAAGGCTAGGATTAACCCCTTCCAGCATTTAATTTATTTCATTAGCATTATATATACATACAGACCAGCCTTCTGCTCCTGTTTCTCTTTCTTCATTCAACACTCCATAGGTGTCTTCTAAGTTAGAAACAACCTAAGAAAAATGCAAAGCAAGTTGTATTTCTTCATAGTCAAGATGCTGAAATGTTCACACCATGTTCTTACAGATGTCACTTTATTGCCAGTGGCATGAATATATGCTTTTTTACCCTTTGACTCATTCACATATTATCAAGAAGATGCCATGTTCAATGGTGTTTGAGCCTGCTTACTTCTTAGGAGTACACTCCAAGGATGTATCTTCTCCATGTGGATAAATAGCTAAAAGAGGTACATGTCTGTGAATGGCTAAAGAATGCAGAGTTTTCCTCAAAGTCTGATTTTCCTCTGAATATCACAGTGTATAAAAGAAATGTAAAGAGCTATACCACTCCTGAGCATATACCAGAAAGATTTCCCATTATACCACAGGGATACTTGCTTAGCTATGTTAGTAGCAACTAAATTTGCAATAGGCAGAAACTGGAAGCAATTTATATGTTCCTCAGCTGAAGAATGGATAAAGAAAATGTAGAATATCTACACAATGGAATACTATTCAGCTATTAAAAACATCATGAAATTTGCAGGCAAATAAATACAAGTTGAGAGTATATATTACCTCCTGAGTGAAGTAACCCAAAGCCAGAAAGACACTTATGGTATGTATTTACTTATAAGTGGACATTAGTGATAAACAGAGGATAACCATGTGACAATACAGAGACATAAATAAACTGTGTAATAAGGAGGTTCCAAGGGAGGATCCATGAATCTTATTCAGATGGGGAAACTAAATAATCATCTGAGGTGAATGGAGAAAGAGAGATGGATAGGAGAGGACATGAAGAAGGGAACTGTGATGGTGATCTGGTGTGGGGTGAAGAGGGTGAGAGAGGCTTGGGAGTCACAATGGGAATCAGGTTGGGTGGCATTTCTGGTGACTAGCTGTAGGCCTAGGATTTGAGAGAACATGGGGAGTCTATAGGGGTGATGAGCTTAGATTCCTACCACAGAGGAATATAGAGACTGAAATGCTATGTCCTTTAGCCAGGCAGGATTGCCAGAGAAGGTAGGGGGAACCTCAACCCACCCATAGACTCTTCAACACAAAATTTGTCTTGTCCACAAGATGTGTAGAGATAAAGATGGAGCAGAGAGTGAGGGAACAACTAACCAATGTCTGCCCCAACTTGAGACCCATCCCATGTGAGAGACCAACCACTGACACTATTAATTATACCCTGCTGTGTTTGCAAAAAGGAATCTAGCATAATTGTCTCCTGAGAGGCTTCATCCAGCAGTGGACTGAAGCCAATGCAGAGATACACAACCAAACTTCAGGCTGAGCCCAGGGACTCTTGTAGAAGAGTGGAGGGTAGAAGTGGGAAAGTCAGTGGGTCAAGGATACTCCAAGAAGCCCTACAGAGTCCATTATCCTGGGATCGTGGGGGCTCATAGAACTTGGGCCACCAACCAGGAAGTATGCAGGAGCTGGACCTAGACACCTTACACATTTGTAGCAAACATATAGTTTGATGTTCATGTGGTTCCCCTAACAAGTGGAACAGGGGCTGTCACAGACTCTGATCCCCGCCATTGGATCCCCCTTTCCACTACATGAACTGCCTGATTCGACCTGAGTGGGAGATGTTCCTAGACCTGCTGGCACTAGATACCCAAGGGTGTGGTGGTACCCAGGGAATGGCACAATGGGGGTAGGTATTTGTAAAGGTATTACTAGGAGGAGAAGAAGGAGGAGGCTGTAATCAGGATGTAAAATGAATATTAAAAATTTTCAAAAAAAATGTAAAGAGCAGAAAGCAATAAAATTTAAAAGACATTCTCCACAATAGCAAACTGTGACTTAACAGGTACCTTAGAAGTATGATAAACTATAATATCTTTAATTTGGTGTCTTCCCTACTTGTGCTCACTTAAAAGCCCATTTACAACTTGACTGTCAACCATTATGTAAAAAGAAAATTAGAGAAATATCAAGTGCTATAGTTCTGTCTTTCCCTTCTTTCTTTTATGAGATTTCAAGATGCTTATAGCCACAAAGCCCTGCTTGGAATGGTGGCCTTAGCCTGACATTTAGAAAATTTGTTTTCAGGAAGCTAGAAAGAAAGGACTTTATCTCAGAAAGTATGCTTTATGTTGAACTCCTGATCTTCTTGGATCCTGGAATTCTGATATATGCTTGTCAGAGATCATGTGATTATTTGTATATTCTTGGCCCAGGGAATTGCACTATTAGAAGGTATGGCCTTGTTGGAGTTAGTGTGTCACTGTAGGCATGGGTTTTAAGACTCTCATTCTAGATTCCTGAAAACCAGACTTCTCTTCACTGCCTTTGGAGTAAGAGGTTCTTCCAGCACCATGTCTTCCTGGACATTGCCATGTTCGTGCCTTGATGATAATAGACTGAACCTCTAAACCTGTAAGCCAGCCCCAATTAAATATTGTTCTTTATATGAGTTGTCTTAGTCATGGTATCTGTTCACAGCAGTAAAACCCTAAGACAGACCACTTTAAGTGATTACCACTCTGGGTACTGAGTGTCTAATGATTTCTTCTGGCACATATTCTATGTGAGTTTTCCTGATTGACTGCCGGAAGAACAAAGAATGCCTCATAGTCCATCATAAATATAATGATTCTCCTACTGCCTAAAAGTAAATTCCCCAAGTAGTGGCCATCTTTGGAATTATACCAATAGAAGACCCAGGAAATATCTTACCGTTTGGAGGTTTTTGGTAATCATCTTGACCTTGTCAGCATCTGATACTAAGTCTTTCATCACAATTGATGGTATTGGCAAGGCATATCGTACAATTGACTCTCCTGTGGGTGGAGACCTCAGGACCATTGGTTCAATTTTATCAGGTGTTGACTTGGCATTTTCTTTTTCTTTTGGTTTAGGTGATGGATTCAGTAGTCCTTTCTTATAAGGCAATTCCGGAACACGTGTCAATTTCTTACTAATGGCTGATGGATGCTTTGCCCGTTTCATTTTTGTGGCTGATTTAACTTCCAAATTAGATGTGAAAAATTCAGAACTTCTCTGTGAACAAAATGTTAAGACATTCAAAGAAAAATTCCACACTGTTCATTTAATATATCACCAAAATTATTTAAATGAAACTCACATACTATATTTGTTTTTATCATTATGGCACTGTAGCAAGATATTCAGATGACATTATTTTATTTTTTTTATTGGAAATTTTATTTACGTTTCAGATGTTCTCTCCTTACCCCATTTCCCCCCTCCCTCCCAGGAACTCACTATTCCTTCCCCCCTCCTCCTGCCTCCACGTTGGTGTACCCCCACCCACCCTCCCCTGTACCTCACCTCCCCACCCTCGAGTATCCCCCCCCCACGACATCCAGCCTTCATGGGACCAAGGATCTCTTCTCCCACTTATATATAGCTCCCTTGCATATATAGCTGGAGCCATGGGTCCCTCCCTAAGCACTCCCAGGCTGGTGGTTTAGACCCTGGGGGCTCTGGTTGGTTGGGATAGTTGCTTTCCTCGTGGTGTCGTGAATCCTCTCAACTCCTTCAGCCTTCACTCTATCTTCTCCATTGGGAACCCCATGCTCAGTTTAATGGTTAGCTGTGAGCATCTGCCTCTGAGTATGTCAGACTCTTGCAGACTTCTAAGGAGACAGCTATATCAGGCTCCTGTCAGCATGTACATCCTGACATCCACATCAACCTCTACCTTTGGTGACTGCACATAGGATGGATATCCAGGTGGAATGGTCTGTAGACGGTCCCTCCTTCAGTTTCTGTCCTGCACTGTGTCTCCATATTTGCACCCTTGAGTATTTTGTTACTCCTTCTATGAAGGACTAAGCCTCCCCTACTTGGTCATCATTCTTCATGAGGTTTATGTGGTCTGTGAGGTGAATCTTGGGTATTTCAGGCTTCGGGCTAAAATCCAATAATCAGTGAGTGAATACCATGTATGTTCTTTTGTGATTGGGTTGCTTCACTCAGGATGATATTTTCTAGTTCCATCCATTTATATAAGAATTTATCAAATTCATTGTTTTTAATAGCTGAGTAATATTCCATTGTATAAATGTACCACATTTTTTGTATCCATTCCTCTGTTGAAGGGCATCTGGGTTCTTTCCAGTTTCTGGCTATTATAAATAAAGCTGCTATGAACATAGTGGAGCATATGTCCTTGTTATGTGTTAGAGCATCTTCTGGATATATACCCAGGAGTGGTATAGCTGGGTCCTCAGGTAGTGATATGCCCAATTTTCTGAGGAACCGCCAGACTGATTTCCATAGTGGTTGCACCATCTTGCAATCCCACCAACAATGGAGGAGTGTTCCTCTTTCTCCACATCCTAGCCAGCATCTGCTATCACCTGAGTTTTTGATTTTAGCCATTCTGACTGGTGTGAAGTGGAATCTCAGGGTTGTTTTGATTTGCATTTCCCTGATGACCAAGGATGCTGAACATTTCTTTAGGTGCTTCTCGGCCATTTGCATTTCCTCAGTTGAGAATTCTTTGTTTAGCTCCTTACTCCATTTTTTAATAGGGTTATTTGGTTGCCTAGAGTCTAATTTCTTGAGTTCTTTGTATATATTGGATATTAATCATCTATCGGATGTGGGATTGGTAAAGATCTTTTCCCAATCTGTTGGTTGCCGTTTTGTCCTATTGACAGTGTCCTTTGCCTTACAGAAACTTTGCAATTTTATGAAGTCCCATTTGTCAATTCTTGATCTTAGAGCATAGGCCATTGGTGTTCTGTTCAGGAACTTTCCCCCTGTGCCTAGGTATTCGAGGGTCTTCCTCATCTTCTCTTCTATTAGTTTCAGTGTGTCTGGTTTTATGTGAAGGTCCTTTATCCACCTGGACTTGAGCTTTGTACAAGGAGATAGGAATGGATCGATTTGCATTCTTCTGCATGCTGTCCTCCAGTTGAACCAGCACCATTTGTTGAAAAAGCTGTCCTTGTTCCACTGGATGGTTTTAGCTCCTTTGTCAAAGATTAAATGACCATAGTTGTGTGGGCTCATTTCTGGGTCTTCAACTCTATTCCACTGATCTTCCTGCCTGTCTCTGTACCAATACCAGGCCGTTTTTATCACTATTGCTCTGTAGTAAAGCTTGAGGTCAGGGATGGCGATTCCTCCAGAAGTTCTTTTATTGTTGTGAATGGTTTTCGCTACCTGGGCTTTTTGTTGTTCCAAATAAATGTGAGAATTTCTCTTTCTAGTTCTGTAAAGAATTGAGTTGGTATTTTAATGGGGATTGCATTGAATCTGTAGATTGCTTTTGGCAAGATGGCCATTTTTACTATATTAATCCTGCCAATCCATGAGCATGGGAGATCTTTCCATATCCTGAGATCTTCTTCAATTTCTTTCTTCAGAGACTTGAAGTTCTTGTCATACAGATCTTTCACTTGCTTGGTTAGATTCACCCCGAGGTATTTTATATTATGTGTGACTATTGTGAAGGGTGTCATTTCCCAAATTTCTTTTTCAGCCTGTTTATCTTTCATGTAGAGGAAGGCTACTGATTTGTTCGAGTTGATTTTATAACCTGCCACCTTGCTGAAGTTGTTTATCAGGTTTAGGAGTTCTCTGGTGGAGTTTTTGGGGTCACTTAAGTATACTATCATATCATCTGCAAATAGTGATATTTTGACTTCTTCCTTTCCTATTTGTATTCCTTTGACTTCTTTTTGTTGTCTAATTGCTCTGGCTAGGACTTCCACTACTATATTGAATAGGTAGGGAGAGAGTGGGCAGCCTTGTCTAGTCCCTGATTTTAGTGGGAATGCTTCAAGTTTCTCTCCATTTAGTTTGATGTTGGCTATTGGTTTGCTGTATATTGCTTTTACTATGTTTAGGTATGGGCCTTGAATTCCTGATCTTTCCAAGACTTTTACCATGAAGGGATGTTGAATTTTGTCAAATGCTTTCTCAGCATTTAGTGGTTTTTTCTTTGAGTTTGTTTATATAGTGGATTACATTGATGGATTTCTGAATGTTGAACCATCCTTGAATTCCTGGGATAAAGCCCACTTGATAATGATGGATGATTGTTTTGATGTGTTCTTGGATTCGGTTTGCTAGAATTTTGTTGAATATTTTTGCATCAATATTCATAAGAGAGATTGGTCTGAAGTTCTCTTTCTTTGTTGGGTCTTTGTGAGGTTTAGGTATGAGTGTGATTGTAGCTTCATAGAACGAATTGGGTAGTGTTCCTTCTGTTTCTATTTTTGGAATAGTTTGAAGAGAATTGGTATTAGGTCTTCCTTCAAGGTCTGATAGAATTCTCCACTAAAACCATCTGGTCCTGGCTTTTTTTTGGTGGGGAGACTTTTAATGACTACTGCTATTTCTTTAGGGGTTATGAGACTGTTTAGATGGTTTCTTTGCTCCTCATTTAACTTTGGTACCTGGTATCTGTCTAGAAAATTGTCCATTTCATCCAGATTTTCCAGTTTTGTTGAGTATAGGCCTTTGTAGTAGGATCTGATGATTTTTTGAATTTCCTCAGTTTCTGTTGTTATGTCTCCCTTTTCAGATCTGATTTTATTAATTTGGGTACTGTCTCTGTGCCCTCTGGTTAATCTGGCTAAGGTTTATCGATCTTGTTGATTTTCTCAAAGAACCAACTCCTGGTTTTGTTGATATTTTGTATAGTTCTTTCTGTTTCTACTCGGTTGATTTCAGCCCTGAGTTTGATTATTTCCTGACGCCTACTCCTCTTGGGTGTATTTGCTTCTTTTTGTTCTAGAGCTTTCAGGTGTGCTGTCAAGTTATTAATGTGTGCTCTCTCCAATTTCTTTTTGTAGGCACTTAGAGCTATGAGTTTTCCTCTTAGCACTGCTTTCATGGAGTCCCACAAGTTCTGGTATGATGTTTCCTCATTTTCATTAAATTCTAGAAAGTCTTTGATTTCTTTCTTTATTTCTTCCTTGACAAAGTTATCATTGAGTAGAGCATTGTTCAGTTTCCACATGGATGTGGGTTTTCCCTTGGTTCTGTCATTATTAAAGACCAGCCTTAGTCCGTGGTGATCTGATAGGATGCAGGGGATTATTTCAATCTTGTTGTATCTGTTGAGGACTGTTTTGTGACCAATTATATGGTCTATTTTGGAGAAGGTACCATGAGGTGCTGAGAAAAAGGTATATTCTTTTGCTTTAGGATGAAATGTTCTATAGATATCTGTTAAATCCATTTGGTCCATAACTTCTGTTAATTTCAATGTGTCTTTGTTTAGTTTCTGAATCCACGATCTGTCTATTGGAGAGAGCCGGGTGTTAAAATCCCCCACTAATATTGTGTGAGGTGTAATGTGTGCTTTGAGCTTTAGTAAAGTTTCTTTTATATATGTAGGTGCCCTTGCATTTGGAGCATAGATGTTCAGAATTGAGAGTTCATCTTGGTAGATTTTCCTTTAATGAATATGAAGTGTCCTTTCTTATCTTTTTTGATTACTTTTGGTTGAAAGTCGATTCTATTTGATATTATAATGGCTACTCCAGCTTGTTTCTTGGGACCATTTGCTTGGAAAATTATTTTCCAGCCTTTTACTCTGAGGTAATGTCTGTCTTTGTCACTGAGGTGCGTTTCTTGTATGCAACAAAATTCTGGGTCCTGTTTATGTATCCAGTCTGATAGTCTACGTCTTTTTATTGGAGAATTGAGTCCATTGATGTTAAGGGATATTAAGGAAAAATGATTGTTGCTTCCTGTTATTTTTGTTATTAGAGGTGGAATTATGTTTGTGTAGCTACCTTTTTTTGGGAGGGTTGTTGGAAGATTACTTCCATGCTTCTTCTCGGTTGTAGTTTCCTTCCTTGTGTTGGCATTTTCCATCAATTATCCTTTGAAGTGCTGGGTTTGTGGGAAGATATTGTGCAAATTTGGTTTTATCATGGAATATCTTGGTTTCTCCATCTATAGTGTTTTGACAGTTTTGCTGGCTATACCAGTCTGGGCTGGCAGTTGTGTTCCCTTAGGGTCTGTATGATATCAGACCAGGATCTTCTGGCTTTTATAGTCTCTGGTGAAAAGTCTGGTGTAATTCTTATAGGTCTGCCTTTATGTGTTACTTGACCTTTTTCCCTTACTGCTTTTAGTATTTTTTCTTTGTTTTGTGCATTTGGTGTTTTGATTATTATGTGACGGGAGGTATTTCTTTTCTGGTCTAGTCTGTTTGGTGTTCTGTAGGTTCCTTGTATGTTTATGTGTGTCTCGTTCTTTAGGTTGGGGAAATTTTCCTCTATAATTTTGTTGAAGATATTTACTGGCCCTTTAGATTGGGAATCTTCACTCTCATCTATACCTATTATCCTTAGGTTTGGTCTTCTCATTGCATCTTGGCTTTCCTGGATGTTCTGTGTTAGGAACTTTTTGCATTTTGCATTTTCTTTGACTGTTGTGTCGAAGTTTTCCATGGTATCTTCTGTGCATAAGATTCTCTCTTCTATCTCTTGTATTCTGTTGGTGATGCTTGCATCTATGACTCCTGATGTCTTTCCTATGTTTTCTATCTCCAGAGTAGTCTCCCTTTGAGATTTCTTTATTGTTTCTATTTCCAGTTTTAGATCCTGGATGGTTTTGTTCAATTCCTTCACCTGTTTGGTTGTGTTTTCTTGAAATTCTTTAAAGATTTTTTGTGTTTCCTCTTTAAGGGCTTCTACCTGTTTACCTGTGTTCTCTTTCAATTCTTTAAAGATTTTTGTGTTTCCTCTTTGAGGGCTTCTATCTGTTTACCTGTGTTCTCCTGTATTTCTTTAAGGGAGTTACTTATGTCCTTCTTGAAATCCTCTATCATCATCATGAGAAGTGATTTTAATTCTGAGTCCTGTTTTTCCTGTGTGATGGAGCATCCAGGTTTTACTATGGTGGGAGAACTGGGTTCTGATAATGTCAGGTAACTTTGGTTTCTGTTGCTTGTGTTCTACCTCTTGCCTTTCGCCATCTGGTTGACTCTAGTGTTACCTGTGCTCACTGTGTCTGACTGGAGTCTGTCTTTCCAGTTATCTTGCTTGTGTCAGATCTCCTCGGATTCCAGATGTCTCTGTGTTCCTGTGATCCTAAGCTCCCTCTGCTCTGGATGCAGTAGGTGTTCTAGGATGTCTCAGGATCAGATGTTTCCACAGGCGCAGACCAGCTAAGTGTCCTCTGCTCTGGATGCAGTAGGTCCTCTAGGTTGTCTCAGGATCAGGTGTTTCCACAGGAGCAGACCAGCTGCAGGTCCGCCCCAGGCAAGAGGACCAGGGTCCTGGTGCAAGGGAAGTTATAGTCCAGAGGGGCGGGCTTTGGGTGCCTGTTAGTTCCTTAAGCCCCACCTGGCTCCCAGTTGTAACTCTGGGGTTTGGGGTAGTGGGCAAGGTGTCTTACCCTCTGCTCTATGTGCAGTGGGTCCCTCTAGGATGTCTCAGGATCCGGTGTTTCCACAGGAGCAGACCAGCTAAGTGTCCGCCCCAGGCAAATGGCCAAATTACATTATTATGATGTGAATACATGCAGTTCTGTGCAGGCTCATATATTGGATACTTGTTTCTCAAATTATGGCACTATTTTGTAAAGTGACAGAACCTTAGGAGGCACAGCCTATCTGAAAGAAGTTGATAAAATAATGCTGACTTTGAAGGTTTATGCCTGGTCTATAATTTCCTCTGTTTTCTGCTTCCTGTCTACCAGACTGTGACCAGCCCCATCCTCCATATTCTTCCATTCAAAAAGCTTTGCTTTACCGTGGCTCAGAAGCATAGAGCCAAGTAACTATGTGTTGCATCTCTGAAAATGTTAATCAAGTAGTTAATTCCCTTCAGTAGGTATTTATTGTGACATGATTTGTCACAGAAATGTAAAAAATAACTGAAACATACACCAAACCTCTTCTGGGAGGAGCTGACATTATTTTTGGCCATTTTGAATGTCAAACTAAATAAACACAAACTATAGAAACTCAAGTATAACAACAGAAGAGTGAAAGACCCATTATTAATTTAAATACACC